>CAIGRQ010151395.1:0-10415 GCA_903798375.1 Fraxinus sp. D2006-0159
CTATTTCAATTCAGTCTTCTGAGATCAGATAAGGACGAGGAGTATGTGCAAACTCGTCATTTTAAGAAACAAATAATTATAAATATGGAGTAATTGCAGTTACAGTCCTAAATCTTTTATTTTTTGTAGACTTTACTCTAATATTTTATTTACATCAGTCACAGTCCCAAATCTTTAAAATTGTAAGAGCACAAGTACAAAATGAGGACGGACACCATCGATTCTATCATTAGTTAACCTTTAAACAAAATGGATTATTTTAATCAATTAAAAGAAGGGTATTTTTGTCACTTACATTTCCTACATAAAATTATTATAACATAAAATAAAGAAACAAAATTTCGAAATTTTATACTCCCTCCATCCTACAAAGATAAAATTGTTTACATCCCACAAATATATAATTGTTTCCATTTTTACACAGATTAAGAAAATATAAGTAATATAGTTGAAAATATAAATTTTTCTTAATATATTCCTACATTAAATAATGATAGAAATGAATAGTTCATATTTATTGATAAAAATAAATATTAAATAGGTGTATATTAGAAAATTAAGAAATTTAAAAACTTTAAAAGGTTTAAGGTGCCATCACAACTTGCAGTTACCACCCCTTGGGCCAACTCTTGGCCTATATCATTAAGCTCTTGATGGGCCTTTTTTTCAAAACTATTTTTTTTTAGGAGTAATACTATTTATAGTAAAAATTATTTGTAGTCGTCATATATCAATGCTATTATTTGATGCATAAAATAATAATAAAAAAAAAATTATCACATTAATGCGTCAAATAACAAATTGCCACATATATGTCATGTATGGAACAACCAGTAATCTTCACCATGAATAGAATTATTTTTTTCTACATACTCATTTTTAACTACACATTGACACACTAGGGTGTTTTGAACCACATCATTTTGAAAGAATGTATTTTGAAATAGTAGATTAATGGAGAATGTGTGGTTAAAAAAAAGGAAAAATCATTAATGTAATGAAAAATATTATTTTATTGAAGAATGTGCGGTTGAAAATGAATAGAAAAATGAAAATGAAAATTTTAATGTGTACCAAACATAGGCTAAATATTCTGCACATAAATCCAATTTGACTCAACTTTTAATTTTAATCCTTGACATCTTTCCTGTTCAGGGGGATCTCACAGAAGTGGTGCTAGAAATTAAGGTCTAAAAAAACCATGCTTGAAAAGAATAAATCACTTCTTTCAGTGCTACTTGTGTCAATTTCCCTACTTAGTTTGGTCAATGAAAAAGGAAGAATCTTCACCTTTATCAAGGAAAAATATTATTTGCATAAATCGGGGTCGGGGTCGGGGTCCCTAACCTTTTGTAAGGCATCATGTTCCCAATCTACCATTTCTTGTATACATATCTTGCAATATTTTAAAAATGCGTCACCCACATTCCCAACTAATGAAAAGTATTTATTTGAATGTTAAATAGCCACCTGACATTCAGGTGATATCAGACCGAAAGCATAAAAAAATGTACAAAAAGATTCAAACAACAATTTCAACGTTAATTTAAAAATTCTAATATGGTAAAATTCCTTAACGTTCGTGAAATATATCCCCTTGCTTCAATCCATCCCCAATATCATGTAAGTGTCACGTAAACATTTAACGTTTTTTAATAATTGAGGACATGGGTATCACTCTTCTAAAAGACTCGAAATTTGGATGCAACAAATGATAAATTGAAACATAAGGGCTACACTTATGAAAGATCGATAACTTCTGATGAAATTTACCCAATTTCGGAGTTATATCTTTGAAGAAGGGCAAAGTAATAATTTCACCAACCAATGCCACTATGATTATGATTTGTAATATTATATTGGTAGCATCATACAATCTTCATTACCCCATAAAAGTGTCACAAAAAGATATATTTTTACTTAGTTTATTTACATTTATCTATGCATTTTCCCCTATTTTATCAGCAGCATCTAGTTCATTTTGTCAGTTATAACTACACCATCAATCTATTGTGTAAAGTCCATTGGAAGCAAAGGCACTTGACATATATGAGTAATTACCCACTACACCAACTTGTTTATTTATCAGACTTGACATTAAGAATGTAATTCAACTTAATCTAAGTCAAATTGTAGCACATAGTTTTCAAAGAAACTAAGTCCTCTTTTGTGGGTCGCATGAATTGTTTGATTAAAATTAACCGATGATTTTGACTTATATTTCATCAACTTTTAAGCTTTGATTAGTTATCAAAAATATATTGATAGCTTAATCCAAAATATGTTTTACGATAATTTTAGAGTCGAGTGCATGTATTTTTTACATCATTTCATCCATTTGTTGATAAAATATCCAATACTTTATTGTTCTCAATAAATTTAGAGGGTGTTTGGTGATGATTAAAATTAGAATTTTAATATATTGTGATAGAAATTTTTGAAATGTGTGGTTGAAAAGTTGTGGGACCCATGAAGATGTGGTTAATATTGATTGTTTGACTTTGATTTGGATTAATCCGGACCAAACAGGGGCTTAGAGTTGACTTTGTGTATTTTTTTTTTCATTATTTTGCTCTAGTCATTGCCCGAGGATTAGTGCTTTAGAGAAAGAAGGATGAGGCAACAAATTTAGTGCAACAAAGTTTTCAAGTGATGAGAACCAACCATAAGATGCCCCCCTTTTGACAAAGCTGATCAAAATACAAAGCACTAGAGAAATAAAACAAGCTGTTGAACAAAATACTACTACCTTAGTGGCTTTTTGTCATGTCTATCAATGCCTTTTCTTTTCAAGCCCAATATTGTGATAGGTCAATGCCATTCACAGTATCATTCCCATTAGCCTTCCATTTCATAAAATAAATCGATTCTTCAACTTGCTTTAACATCATGGCCCGATAAAGAAGACTTTACGGTACTTCTTATGTTCAAGTGTGCACCAAACTTGTCTCCAATGGTAAAATATGTCATGTTGAAGCTACTTGACACTTCGACCAATTGACAACGCCATGCTCTATCTAGCCTATTACAAGAACTCGAACATGAGCTCGGTGGCCATCGGGTTAAATACAATATTCCCACATCTTGTTCATGATATCAAGCTTTGATTTGTTATACAAATTCTTTTTTTTTTTTTTTTTTTTTTTGTTTCTTCTCTTCGACATGTTGTGTGAGGTGCAGGCTGAGTTGACTACAGTGAAGTCAAAAGCTAGGGGTCAGATTATGATGCAAAAAGATAACAGATATGGAGTGCCAAATAGTTATAATATATGCTTCAACTTTACTTACTTTCTTGTTTCTTTTTGTGAAAGTCAAAGCAAAGGAACTTTTGGATATACAAAAATAATCAATATAGCTTCTATTTGGTACACACTAAAATTTTCATTCTCATTTTTTTACTCATTTTCAACCACATATTATTCGCAAACTTAGGGTCGACTATATGAATCTTTTCTTCCACTTATTGGCTCGGGCGTGAAGGCCTTTTTAGGAAAAGGAAATGGGAGTGCAATGAAAGATAGGATCAAACGGACCACATTGCAAGATAATGTTCTAAAGCAACTACAAGTAAAAAGTAGATCTTGGCTATGAAGATAATAATAGTGAAATTTAACACCCTACTACCTGGTAAAGTAACTCAAAAGCTTTCGAATTGGGGGGACGAGGGAATGGCAATCAATCCTTTCAGTTTCGAGTAGGGACGAAGAGGCATAGCCGAGTAAAATGTAGCACCATAACTATATTACCTGGTAAAGTAAGACTTGTGATAACTCAAAAGCTTACAGGAAGAGTTAGTTAATGCTTTCCGGTTTGAGTAGGGACTATGTGGCATAGTCGAGTGTGATGTAGCAACAGACTACCTAGTAAACTCGACAAATCCACATACAAAATCCAATGTTACCATTGCTGTTATTCTTGAGTTTCTGAACCTGAAAAGATGGTGACCCTTTTTTCTCCTTCAGATTGACTTCCATAGCAGTGTATTTCTTCAAGTTAGTAAATTTGGCACAACTGGCTTCAGCAACTTCGAATTTCATAACTAAAAGGAATTGAATTATGCAACTATGTTTAAGTACAACAGTCATTGCTACTAATCTACGAAAAATTAAGTGCCAATGTCAATGTTTAGAAAGAAAAAGATGGATGAATTTAAAGTGAAAAATCGAGGCCTATTCAAAGAACATGCAAAAATGAGATGAAATTAACGATATTGGAAGGCTTCTTACAGTCGACATGACATAAAATTAATTGCAATTCCAGCACTATCCTTGATATCAGAAATCGGTGCATAATGAGGACACTTATCCATCAGGTTATCCGAACCTGCTGTGGAAGAATTGGCAGCACATCGTCGTCATCATCCTCTGGAGCCGGAAGATTAAGATCAAGTAAATTGGGAAGATCGGGCTCGATTTCTTGAGTTGGATTATTTTTCTCCCAACGACCACTGATAAAATGAGATCTCTTGTGCCCCCCTAAAGCCTGGCCGTTCTTATACACCTTGTGGCAGAATGGACAAACGTGCACTTTGTTTTTCTTTGGCTGAACTTTTTTCTCCAAATTGTTGGATGAATTTTTAGCAATTGGTTTCTTATTGCTAACTAACCCTCCATGCTTACATGCAAATCTGGAATCAAGAGTGTTGTCGTCTAGGCTGTTTTCACTTGTTTCGTACTGTGATTCAGAACAAACATTGCCTTTTTTGTGGCAGGGTCTATGGCCTCCAAGAGCCTGATACGAGTTGAAGGTCTTTTTACAATTCAAGCATTCATATTTACTTCTCGTCTGAGCCTTATTGCGTACTTGTGAAGAACCATTTTCCATTCTTCTACTCTCAGAAATATACTCTCTCTTTCGTGATTCAATCTTAGCAGAATTCCAAGTCATCCCATATCTACGATCCTTCGTAAATTCCTTCCTTATCTCTGTTTCAAAATGCTCGACTCCATACAAGTTCTTCCTGAATTCAGTAGCGGACTCCTCATATCTAGCTCCAACGCTCATACACAGCTTCTTGGAATCATTAAAAGAACTGTTTCTATAGAACCCATCGACTGATATATCGGAGGAAACCTTACTGCATTCATCTAAGAAATAACCGGAATCTGAGTTGTCCATTTGAACAATGTCATCTTCCAAATCAATAGCTTTTGATTTCCTATCCGCGATTTTCTTCATTTGAGGAGTCTCGCCTACGCTGTGAACATATTCTAGGCATTCCTTTTCACAAATTTTCATGTCAATGGAGGAAGATTTAGTCGCGAGAACAACTGAATTATTATCAGGAAACTCGATAACTGAATTCACATTCCCAGAGTCCCTAGACAACATCATTAGACACAAGGCTACGTCCTCTTGTTCTTGCTCCTCGACCTCAGAAACAGACGAAGAACCATTAGCTAAAGAAGAAGGAGGTGACTTAAGAACTACATTCTTGTACCTCTTACTATTTGCTGATCTTGTTCTCAGCCTAAAATCCTCAACCTCAGTATCCGAATAACTATCCATCACCGTCCAAGAATTATCGTCCTTCAAACCCCTCTCCCTCTCCGAATGACACGCCATGTGACCACACAATGCTTTCATTGATAGAAACCCTTTACCACATTCTTTGCAGACCTTCTCAGGTGGCAAGGGACAGGTCGAACCGACAGCCCTCCATGTTTTCCTGGGATTTCCTCTTAGTACATAACTTGATTGTCCATCTCCAAATTCAACAACCTTGGACTCTTTGATGAAATTCTTTCCACCACCGTTAACAAACATCATCTTTTTCATGTTTGCTTCAACTTTTTCCTCAGATTCAGTAGAATTAGCAATTATATGAGACCTCATGTGACCCTCTAGGGACTTCCCACATGGATACCTCTTGTCGCACAACTTGCACACAAAACTCAATACTTGATCCACCTCCATTGATTTACTTGATCCACCAACAAAAACTCAATACTAAAATCAAAAACAGCAAGAAATCGTCTGCTCAAATTGTAAAATAATGCAGCAGTTCTTGACCCAACCCCAACCAAATAGTTCAACAAACAGAGGAACGAAAAAAAAACCCAGATCAGAAAAGTAGAATTAGAGTAGAAAACAAACTTGAGAAAGTTCAAATCAAGTATGGGATTGGGCACAGATCATAAAATTTATAGCTTCATATGCACAAGTGATGCAAACAGGATAAGATGTGACAGTTTATGGAATCAGACTCAGAACAAAAGAAAAACTCTCTTAATCCTATTTCCATGTATTCTCACTCAGTCACAGAGAAACAAGAATATAAATGATAATTGTTTCAAGTTTTTGAAGATTTCAACTTGGAAAAATGAACTTTTGAACAATTAAGAAATAAAACAGAAGCAAATGACTTTTTCTTCCCTATATTTCTCCCTCTCTCTCCTTGTGTAAATATTCACACTTACTCTCTCTTTTTCTTGTTTGTGAGTCATAAGTGGAGCATTTCATGCATGGAAACAAAATAAAAAGATGGGCTACACGTGTACTTAAAAGAGTCGAGTTCGTCGGTCCAAATCTAACGGTCCAGATCTATCACTGGATCGATAGAGTACTATTTTTAAATCGGTAAAGAACACGCCTTGCACCTGAACCTAAAAAATACACACATATATACGTACATATATATTACTATATTTACCCATACCATATTAAATAAAACTCATATTGATTTCCTTTCAAATTAAGGGTATGTCTGGATCGAATTAAAATTTGATTTTAATTTAAGTTAAAGTTAAACAATCAATATCAATCATATCTTTTATGGATCTCACATCTGTTTAACTACACATTTCAAAAATTTTTATCACAATCGACTAAAAATCTGATTTTAATCCACGTGAAATGCCCTCTAAATGGGTTTTTGGAACTTTAGGAGATTTATTTTCTCATTCGTTTACTAGTCAAAGCTTTGTCATGTGACGTTTCAACTTGGAGAGTCTGAGAAAAGAGTGGGATTTGGGGGTTGAATTGTATAAATTCCAGAGTCAAAACTTGTGATTAATATGGGATTTTATTGGAAAAAGATTTTTGAACGAGAAAGTTTAAAATTTATTATGTTTGGTGTAGCGTTTTAAAAAGCGTAATGCATGATAATGTATGGATGTCAAGCTATGAGCTAGGCAAGTCATATGCGTAAAAAGACATTTTTCTTATTTTAATATCATTTTAATTTTTAATCAATCAAAAAATCATTTTTTTCAAAAGTTTTCAATAAAAAGATAAGTTTCAATTGTGAATGAACATTTAAATTTAACTTTAAAAAATTATAAAAAAAAATTAATAATAATAATAGTAATAATAATAATGCTGCACACCTAGGCACGCATTAGAAGTCAATGATTGCCGTTGACCACTAAATAAGACGTCAAGTATCCATCGCGCAAGGCACTGTTTAGACGCTCCTTTTAGAACATTGGTTTGGTGGGATGGATTAAAAGGGGATAAAAAAAAAGGAACTATTGTAATAAATGCGTGATAAAATCGAACAATAATTAGGTGTACTAAGCAACCAGATCATGTGTTCAAAAGACTCACGGTCTCAAGGATGCTTTTAATGTAAGTCCATGTTTGGCTAAGCTTCAAAAATTTACTTATAAGCAAAAACTTTTTAAAATAAACTGTCAAAATTAGAAATAAATTGTTTATTTTGAAAGGAATCCTACTGTTGTTCCAGGATAAGCAACTAATTTTAATTAAGTTTTTTTGTTTATTTTGAAAGGAATTCTACTTTTGTTTCATGATAAGTAAGAAAAATTAAAACATTCAAAGTGAAAGTTTGGCCAATAAGTTTATATATATTTTTTTATCTTCACATATGATAGGATAAGCAACAATTTAAGCACTTAAAAGCAAAATTAAACTAGCAAAATGTTACTTAAAAGTAAGAAAAACATAAGCCAAACATTAGAAAAGTCTTTCAAAAAAGAAGGTACTTTATCATTTATTAAATTGCCATTTTGTGGCCATTAGGCTGTGTCTCTCTCTCTCTCTCTCTCTCCCTTTTTTTTTGCCAATGTGAGATCCAACCCATTGTTTTGTTCAACCTGGTTACAGATTAAGCACTCTTAAAACAGATAATAATGATTAGTTTAATTACCTTTATGTAAAATTGAAGTGTGACTAGAAAATATCATGCCTCTACACATCCATGATCCATGAGTGTGTCTGTAATAGGAAAATAATTAAGTTGACACCAATGTTGATATGGTATGGTAATGAAAATTAAATGAACAAAAAAAAAGTAAGAAACAAATTAAGTAATTATTAATGTTGATATAGCACGTGATGATCTCGAAATTATCACTAATCTTTACGTGTTAGGTAAAGAGTGTCGAATGTCGAAAGTACCCGTAGGGATACCAGATTTCAATTCCAACTTCCAAGGAATAGCTCCGTGATGTGTACGAGCGTTTTAAAATACGTATAGCTAGAATGACTTTCAAATTTGACGATTACGTTAAATGATAGTAGGGTTTTTCATATAGCGTAGACTAGGAGGTATTGTGATAGTAGTAAAGTATTTCTATGCATAGTGTGTGTTTTGAAACTTGGGACATACCACAATATGAACGGAATTAAGAGAATTTACTTAGATATATAATTATAAAATTAAGAGCGCATTAATTATAAACCTATTTAAAAAGTATTAATGGAAGGTTGAATAGGACATTAATTGTAATTTTTAGGCAAATTGACAATTAATAAATTAGGCATTCATTGATGGACCCAAAAGCACTCTAGACTTATTATGCATAATTTTTAGTGTAATTTCTATGCAAAAGTAATTGAAAACATAATCAATAGCAAAGAATTGAGGGATTCCATAATATGGGATTTTTTTTATTATATTTTTTTATTACAATTAACATGCAACTCGTATTTTTCTTTGTATTTCGAGTTAAATTTAAAGAAGTAAGATGATTTCGACCATCAAAACTCAACATATTCCTTGTTTTATGTAAGGGTGTCCAAAAGTCCCGAACTGAATCAGACCGAATCGAACCCGAACCCGAATCGAACCGAACCGAACCGAGCGGTTCTTCACAAGTTAAATACCCGAACGGGTACCCGAATCGAGAATCAAAACTAAATAATTTTTTTATTTTATTAATTGAATTAATTAAATTTTTTTTCTAAATAAATTAATTAAATCAGATCATTTCATAATTTTATATCTTGGGCCTCAAATTTTTAATATGGATCACCGATATTTTAATATTAATATCTACTTTTTGATATTTGTATGCATTGAATTAATGCTATTCGACAACTAGTTATTTATATATTTTTGAATTGTACTACGTTAATTTGTAAAAGTTACGAATGAAATGTCATTAGTTATATTTATAGTGCTGCTATAAATGTTAAAAAAACTTAATTATGATATGGAACCGAAAGAAACCGAATCGAACCGAACCGAACCGAACCGAACCGAACCGAACTTGAACGGTTCCATAATTATATTTGGCCCGACGAGTCCATTTATTAAATACCCGAAAATTTTAGAATTGAGCCGAACCAACCCTAATTTTATAAGTGTTTTGGACACGCGCATGCCTATGAAAAAAAAACCCATTTTTATCGATTTTCCTTACCATCACGGGCCCCCACCCCTAACCAACTTTAAGGAGGTAGTTTAGTAGTCCTTGAAGGTGCGACTTGATATAATTATATTTTCTCTCGTTTCTTGTCATGTTTATAAATAAATTGCTTGATTCGTCAATTATATAAATCTTCATAGAGTTTATGACAATTTCAGATATTAACCCTCTCTTCTAAAAATTACAGAAACTTTTCTGAGGTTTACTTTTCTAAACCGATTCCACTTGTCAGCAAAACGTAAATGTACATTTCCATTTTACCCATTTATACCAATTTAAAATTATTATTTCGTTTTTTTTTAATTATATTATTTCCTTTTTTTTTTTTTTTTTAAATAAAGTTATCTTTTCTTTCCATATTGTTTCTTAAGATATGCTTTTTCATACTTCTGATTTAAATGATATTTTTTAAAATAAAAATACAACTATAAATATTATTATTGATTATATGTTTGACAAAATAAAATGAAATAATTATTAGTGGCAGCAAAATACTAAAAATGGCAACGGGCCGGTTCGGGTGCCCCATCCCGTGCCCCGTCCCGCCTTAGAAGGGGCGGGGCAAGTGCGAGGCATGAACTTGCCCCGTTTCCTGCCCCATTTTTTTTTTTTTTAAATTTCAATTAACTTATATTTTTTTATAATTTGTTAGCCTAAG
Organism: Fraxinus sp. D2006-0159; assembly: GCA_903798375.1. Lineage (NCBI taxonomy): Eukaryota > Viridiplantae > Streptophyta > Magnoliopsida > Lamiales > Oleaceae > Fraxinus > Fraxinus sp. D2006-0159. The sequence continues at coordinate 10,273 of CAIGRQ010151395.1, forward strand.
GCCCAAGTTGCCCAACCATTCGTCTTTATAATTTAAAACAATTATAATATATTTATTTACTAGTTGGCGATAAGTTGTCACCAACAAGTGAAACAATTGATGATTAAATTAAATAGTTGGTAAGTATTATCAATACTTAAAAA
>CAIGRQ010151422.1:0-14065 GCA_903798375.1 Fraxinus sp. D2006-0159
AATCTGCATATACGGTATCCAGTGTATAAATCCAGTATTCGATATTGAAACTAATTTTCCTACATAAATTTGATTAACATTGACAGGTTGGCTGTGAGTTGTAATTTACAAAGTAATTTGCTCTTAATTAACATTGACATGGCTCTAGTGATGCCCAACCAAGCACTAATCTGCCCCCATGTCGCTGAACTCATAACACATTGGAAGAAAACGTGGTGGACTGATTGGGCCGAAGTTCGACAAAGCACACATTTGTTGTCGATATCCATGTGTTGTAGACGGCCTTTAGTGAGAAGCTTACTCTTTGCACTAAGCCAAAGGATAAAAGACTGTTTAGGAGCTCCAAACATCCTTTGCCTCACACACTATTTGCACTAAGCCAAAGCAACGATGGTGTGATTAATTTGTTTATGGAGCGAGCTGGCCGAAAAGAATTCAGCAATAACCTCTACAAAATCACTCCCAACCGTCTCCCAATCTTTCTTAAAGAAGCAAGAAGTGTAGCCGTCTGGCCCCCAGGAACTTATCATCTCCAATGTCATTATTTCATGACTAGAGATATCCCTGACAAGGGGACCCGCATGTTCCGAGGCAATATAAGGCCCTTTCTCCAAAAATATTTCAAGCTATGATAGTAACCGAGAAATTCATTAGTCACCTACGATAGTGAGTCCGTAGGAGTTCCATCCTCCTTCATTACGATTGCAATGAAATTCCTCTTACCATTTCTTTTGGCCATAAAGAATTTCGTGCATTTATCACCCTTGCTAATGTACCGACATTTGGTTTGTTGGTAGTGGAAACTTCTCTCCGCATCACAAACACCCACGGCTAGTTTTCATAGACGAGCAACCACCTAACACCTTGTAACTCAACCTTCGTAGGCTGATCATGCAACTCCATTTGGGCAGCTTTGAGATTGTCTAGCTTTCTCAGCTCTAACAAAAAAAATTGAGCAAAATGCAACACCTTTGAGTCTTTGTAGCTTTTTACAAAGAGTGTGTTGTTCTGTGCGATTAATCTGTTGGTTCCAACTGGTAGATAACATCCTGAAAATCCGAATGAACAGCCCACATATTGAAGAATTTAAAGTGCTTGCCTTTACCTCCACCCTTTTGGAAAAGTGAAACAATACATTGCGAGCGATCTGAAAGAGAACCAGCTGGCTGGAAATTCGTCGAGGCATGAAAACACGCTTGCAATCACAATTCAATTATCATAACTCTATCGAGCTTGCTCCAAACCAGAAGTATGCTCCCAAACGAATTTTTGGACCAAGTGCGCCTAGGCAAGCTGTAACGACCCAAAATTTACCTTTGAGTCGTTAAATATGTATCGTAAAATAGAACTTTCATAAAAATAATTATTCCAAAATAATTAAAAATAACACACTTTTTTAATCATAAAATTTATATTTAAAAAAAAAAAATCATAAATTATCTCTCTTTATTATACTACCGATGACGAGTTCTAAACTTCATTGTCTCGAACCTTAATTACCTAAAAGGGGAAAAATCATAAATAATGATATAAAATCTAAATAAGTGAGCCACATAATTCATTATTTATATTTAAAATTTAAGAATTCTTAACGTATATAGGGAGATACATGGATTAGAAATCAAACTTACGTGACCATAATCCACGTACATAATCATAACATACATAGGGAGACACGAGAATTAAGATCCAAGTTTCGTGGCTATAATCAACTATATTTTTGTCTAAAGATTGCTAAAAAATATAAAACCTAACATTTATGTTTCTAATGGCTAGCTTTAACAAGAGAGATGAAAAGGTCATATGCAACATTGACATCTACACAATCTAAAACCATAACAACAATAGTTTGTGGGCTTAGATTTATTATACATATCCTCAAACACAAGATTTCATATAGTATTCAAGATTAATATTCTTTCTAGCTACAACATCACGAGAGGATAAGAAAAGCCAAAAGGTCTGGTAGTACATCTCCCTTTTAGGTCCAAAAATGATCTACTACTAAGCATCATTGCTTAGCTTATACTAAACAACAGTCATGGTACATATCAATTAATTGGTTAATAAGTTCATTATGGGCCATACGAATTAAATTAAGTTGTGTGGAAAGCTACCATTTCTGTGTAAGACATTCTTTCCACTCGTTTTAGGTGGACTAAGAGTTATCATAAATCTACAGACTTGTGATCTGAACTACCTCAGCCGTGTAATATTGTGGTCCATACCACAATTTTACACAGCTACCATATCTGTGACTATTCTGTTGTAAACAACATGGAAAACATAAGACTGACAATGACAATTAGCATTTTCTACGTTCAAACATACTGTGGAGGATAGGGACGAAATTAAAAATAAACAAGAAACCAAAATCTTAATAGGTTTGGTTTGTTAAAATATCTTAAAATAATAATCACCAGCAACATTAAAAGCTAGATTATACCTTGACAAATCAAATCCGTTCACAACAACCATTGGCAGACACCTAGAAAATCGATTATCATTTGTATCTTCCATCAATTTACAGACTGAAACCAAATGTTCACCGAAATGGACGTTGTGTGTATATATGTGTGTGTGGAAAGCTACCATTTCTGTGTGAGACTTTCTTTCAAAGAGTTATGATGATGCAATTGGGGTCTGTATCCTTTTCATTAATTACAGACTTGTGATTTGAAATACTTCAGTCGATTAATATTGTGGTCCATACCACAATTTTACACAGCTACCATTTCAGTGAAAAATTTTGGGAAGTAACCAAAGGATTCATGATTTTTAAATATAAAACGCAAAAAAGGTGCTTGAAGATACTTTTAAAAGTTATTTGTAATTACATATTTGGTACATTGAAATATAGGAGTTATAATTGTATTTTCTCTACATTCAAATTCACCAAACATTTTAGAAACATATCCTTAAATTTATCAGTTTTAGTAATCTTTAGTTGGATTATTTGGCTGGACATGAAAAGAAGAAGAGGAGAAAAATTAAATTTACGGACTTTAATAATAATAAATTAGAGGGGCATAATTGTTCATATTTGATGAGTAGTTTCTTCAAAGAGAAAAGGTTATGGAAATATCATTAGATAATTGTGAGATGCTATTCTGTTGTAAACAACGTGGAAAACATAAGACTGACAAAGACATTTGGCATTTTCTATGTTCAAACGTATTGTAGGTGATATAAATTAACTACGGTAACTTAATTTTCGTTGGTAAATGTGATACTTCTTTATCAACGAATATTTTGTGCCCAAGGCAATCGTTTAATAATTGTATCTTTCACCTATGCATATTCGATAGGCAATGTAATTTTTTATTTTTTTGAAAAAACATTTCAAACTTTCACCTAGATTAGTTCATATTATCTACGAAAAATCCGTTGCTAATTTTAATAATTTAAAAAATTTAACCATTCACCTACGAAAGAATCGTAGTTAAAGGATAATTGGTTTTTTCAACAAAAGTTTAAACGTCTTCATAAATGGAAATTCCGCAGGTGAAGAGTAATTTATACTACCAAGGGAGAATCCGTTGCTGATATTGATCAACTTTAATAACTATTTTTTTTTTCAAAAAAAAAAAATCACCTACCAAAAATTCGTAGTTGAAAGATAATCAATTTTTCTAAAAAAAAAAAAAAAGTTGCAATATCTTCGCCAACAAATAGTCTATAGGGGAAGAGTAATTTATATTACCTATGAAAACTCGGGTATTGATCAACATATATATGACTAAGAATGACAACGGATTGGGGCGAACGCGAGGCGGTCCTCCCTATACCTCATCTTGTCCGGATTTTACAAAAGACGGGACGAGGATAACATATCTCCGTTTATCGCCTTTCAATTAATCGATTTTAACATTTTCTTTTATCTTTAAAATAGTATTTACATTAAAATATAATTAAATAAAATATTTGGGGCGGAATCGAGAAATTTCAGTTGGGGATCACATTTCGCATCCCCATGGTGAATGCTTAATAGGACATGACGGGTGATGGCGAATTGTTTTGCTATCCCTCAATATGAATTATTAAAATTCAAAGTTCCTACCAATTTCCATTTCGCTATTAAGAATTTAAAATAAAAATAATATACATCACCAACAAAAAATTCATAGGTGAAACCCTTTTAAATTTCAATTCCTCATAATTTTCTTTGGCATCTCACCAAAACACCTACCATAATTTAGAAAACTCTTTCTCCACCGAACCCTTCTCTCACAAATCTCAAGATTGTTTCTCTCCTTAACAATTACCTGCACAGAGCCTCTACGAGATTCCGACTCAATCTCGCCGACAGATTCAGCAATTTGTGCCAAATCCACTTCCATGCAGGCACATATTCTTTAGAGATTTTTTCCCATATTTTCACCTTTTTTTTACCGCTCTTCTTCTTTTCCTCTCTTTCCACCTTTTCATTGTGTTCTTCCACAATTACAACTTCAGGCAAGTTAGCATCATTTTTGTTATGGGCTTTTTCTTGTGTTTGATTTTGTTTTCTGTTTTGAGTTTTTTTGGATTCTTGATTTCTCTATTGTTGCTTGCTTTGTTGTCACTTTTGCAGCACAATCTACAAAAAACTAATGTCCATATATAGTTCTTGATTTTGGTTGTTCTGATTCATGTTTCATTATGAGTTGAAATTTGGGTGCGTAAAACGAGACTCGTCAAAGGAGAAGCCGCCTAGTTCAGCAACCTCGCTTTGTATTGGGTGAAGAGGTAAGAATAAATTTCAACTGATCTTAATATGTAAAGAAGGAGGAAAATACCATGTAAAACTTTGTAACTACATAAATCTGATTTTGTACAAAAAACTAAATTAGAAGAAAGCAAATTAAAGAACCCTAATCGCATTTCACTTCTATTATTTTCAACTAAAAATTCAGGCAAAATTTATATGATCCTTGGAGTTTTTGAGCTTTTTTTGCTCTGGAGTTTGGTCTGTACGTAGGTGTAGCAAGAATAGTAAAAGAAAGCCTGGCATGAGCATATTTTCAGTTGCCCTCGAGTTTGGAAAATAGGGAGATAAGGAAGCAAGTCTGCTGGAAATTTGGCTAAACCCATTAACAAACTTCGAATTCTGCATTGCTTGCCTATAACCTCATCTTCCTATTCCTTTTCAATCCATGTAAGGGTCAAGATTGTGAGTATCCAAATACGGGTCAAGATTACGGGTTGTTTCTATATAATCTACAGGAACTGAAATGTGTATCAAAGATTCTTGAGAGTATTTTGTTTGTCACAGATCCCTCCCAAACTTCTGGATTTGCACTTCATCATGACATATGAAAACAATAATAAAAGCAATGACTGTAATTTTATGATAACACTAATTCATGCTTTTTGATGACATTCGGTTTATTGTTTTCAAAAAAAATATTTACAACAGCGTAAGCTTTTATTCTAATTTTGACCTTATTCCATAAATTGATAAGTAAAAATAAGAATCCATAAGTATAATCTTTAAAAGGAAAATCAAGAATTCCTTAACTTGATAATTATACCACATGTAAGCAATTTAACCCTAATACCAAGATCCTTGGAATTATATGATCTTCACATATAAATAAATTAACCAATTAAATTTTCTTACATTTTTTTATTATTATTTGCTATATTTTATTGGTAATTGTGCAATTTTGTTTTAATTTATGTCGGTGCTCCCTTAAATCTTTAGTGGATATCACTTTTTTGTTTATTTACGTCTTAATTTCCAGGTTAGGTTACTCAATTAATTATTTACATATTAACTTAATTTTAAATTTTACTTTTAATTGCTAAAATGATTTGGTGACTTACTTAAATGATTGTTTTGAAAATTGGACCAACAAGTATTTCGACATATTACTTTAGTGAAAGAAAGCAAATAAATACAAGATTATCCCTCAAATTGAACACAATTGTTTCTAAGTCTACATTTCCTAGCTACTAGTCCGGATTCTTGATTCTTTTAGGAGTTATGTCGAGTGAAAATACGGCTGAGGCAATGACTTTCTTTAAAAATTGGTTGCATAGTAAGAAGAAACATAAAATGATTCGTCGATATTTGAATGGGGTAGATTCACAAAATGTTATAAAAGGTATTTTCATATTTGATCTTTCTATTCATTTTCTTTGTTATTTTATATGTTTTTGATAATCAAGGAATTCATATACTACCTTCTTACTTTTTATGGAGAGAATAAATCATATGTTACAATTGCACATGTTATGCCAATTAACATCGACTAAGAGTTTAAAATGTTTCTTTCATATTGTTGTATTATAATGATTAGAATTATAGAACTTTAGCTTGTAATATTTTGAATGATATTATTTATGTTTTAACGATTTTAGACTAATATTTATAATTTAACTTATTCGATATATGTTTTTTTTTTCTAAATCCTAATTAACCGCAGTTTTAAACTGAACCAAATTGAAAAAACTGGTTTGGTTTAGAAATTGAAGTGGTTTAGTTTGGTACCGTTTTAAGTGGTTTTGTTTAAAGATTTGTCGCAAATCATCCAATACGAACCGTGTTCACCCCTAGTATATATGATAAATAAATATTTTTGTAGTAGACTTCCTTTTTTTTTAAATGAAAATTACCTTTTGGCAATTTTGAATTATCGATTATGGGCTAGCCCAGCATCAGTTAGCCCATTGAAAAGGTTAAACAATGACGTTTTTTCATGTTAACTTCTCATATACAGATTTGCTACAAAGTTTTGTTAACATTTCATGATGTGGTGGGCAATCTGACCACTAATTTGAATGACACTCGTTCAAATCAATGGTCAAATTTTTTACACATCATGGAAGGTCAATTAAAATGTTCAAAATGAATATCAAAGTAGCTTCATTCTCTCATAAGTCATATATAATCGGATTGACCCAATACTCCACACACGCATACTGAATTTTCGTCTCCTCTTTGCTAACAGGTAATTTTGCTCGGTGCTTGATTCCCATATTTTGCTAACAGGTAATTTACCACTTATAATAACCTTGTTAGTCACCGATACACGACGCTTTGTCCATAACTATTTGAGCTACATTATTGTGAATCTTAACCCATTTGACATAATTGAAGCTGAAAAGGCGGCTTTGTAAAAGAAATAAAAATGTACGACTTTCTTGGGAACATGATCCAACAAACAAACAGGCAAGAAAATAAATCTTCACCCCTCTCCCAAAAACCAACAAAAATGCACTCGCGAGTGCGAGTGCGCGCGCGCGCACACACACACACTCGCTCGCTCTCTCTGAAAAAAGATGTGAACAAATACCATGAATTTTTAATGAGTTTCATATTACATTTTTTGTTAGTGGAAATATTGAGCAAAGCCTATGATGTGTTTGTTATGCCTCACCGTCGAGGCTTTGGTCAGAACCATGTCATAGTCCACGTGGAGATGTAAGTCAAATTTGACCAAGTCAGCGAAGACTTGGTCAAAATAAATAAGTCAAAGAAAAGTTGATGTTTTGAAACTTCCTCTAGCCAAAGTCCTCAAAGAAGAAGCTGGTGTCCTCATCCAAAATATAAGTGGTTGAAACTCTGAAGCCGAAGCACTACATAAGAAGCCGAAGCTCTCTCTCTCTCTCGCAGCTCTTCACATCGAAAGACATCCAATACGAAACTTCCTTCGGTTGAAGCCCTTGTTGTCTATTAGAGGATCTACAGGAAATTTTTAAGAGTGATTGATATAAAGTTGGTAATAATGCACGTCAAAATTGTCAGCATAATGTATAGGGTGTCTGACATGTTGTCAATGTATTAAATGCATGACAGATGGTAGACGGAGTGATGTGAGGCTTCGGCTTGGGAGATGAGGCCACGTGATTTTAATTCAGCGACTTCCAATCGGTCAGAACTCTATAAATAAGTAACTCTTGTAACATTTGTAAATGATGCAACCATTTACACTTGAACCACACTCAATCTTCTCTCTTGAATATTCTATATCTATTTACTTGAGTTTAGATTACTTCTACTTTGGTTGAATTGTTTGTTTATATGCAATTAGCTTTAATCATATTGTCGATACTTGAACATTTTTTTTATCTCACATCGTAAAGTATCTCTCACATCCATAAACGTCATCCTTTTCAGGTCGAGTCTCTGGTTAAAACATGTTGAAATTTGCTTGCGTGGACATGAGTGTGCTCGATATCTATTGTCCACGAAACCATTACAAAAAATGGGATCAACAGATTGGCGCCGTTTATAGGAAACCACACATTCAACCATGAAAAATCCGTGGAAAAAACCATATGAAGATATATTGTGTGGTGATTCCCTTGCCTTTAAAAAAAGGGAATTGTTCTTGAAGAAAGAACCGTCGAAAAGTCCAAGGAAAATCACTTGTTGAAATCCAGTCTATTCCTTAAAAAAAGAATATTATTTGTTCAGAAAAGCTGAGTTCATTATTATGAGCTCCAATAATGAAGAGTCAGTGCGTCAGAGAGCTAAGAAAAACCTTGAAGAAGGAGAACCCTCGCATGTCGCTCCAATAGCCGGTCTTCAACGTCATTATCATCATTGGCGTCGAGATAGCTGGCAGACTTACCAAGGAAGTGGCCACTATAGCCACCAATATGAGGAGCAAGAGCTATCAAGGAACACGCAAAACCAGGGAAGACGCCCAATGCTCCTGTATGTAGCTTAAGGGAATGCTCACCTCTCTGACCCTATCCTAATCCCACATGGAAATTACTATCACTAAGAGGAAGTTCAAAGCCAAATGGCCCACCAACAATATACCTAGGAAGAAGCCCCTCAAGAAAGGGAAGTTGAGGTTGACACTTCCACCAACTATGCCACTAACCAACCTAATGACGTCCCATTCAACTTTTCTCCAAATTATGAAAGAGAAGACATGCCTCAGAGATCTACTAGCACCTTCGACCGGTTAAGCCCAGGAATGCCTAGAAATAGGCGGGCTCGGCCCGCTAAGGCTCGGGTCGAGGCTCATTTTTTTTTTCCGGGCTTTACTCGGCTCGGGACCAAAAAAGCTTGAGCCGAGCCCGAGCTTTTTTTTGGGGTCGGCTCGGCTCAACTAGTTGACATAGCTAGGCACGGCTGGACTGGTGGAGTCGTCAGCCGCATCATTGGGAGGCAAAACTGGAAAATGGAAATGGTTTTGATTTGGGGGTGGAATTGGAAAATGGAAATTGGTTTTGATTTTTTAAAATGGGCTTAGGCTTGGTCAATTGTAAAGACAAGGCTCAACTAAAATAAATTTTAATTTCAATCCAACTAAAAGGCCCAATTACAAAGCCAAAAAAAAAGAGAAAAAAAACCCTCGCCAGTCGCCTCCGTCTCCCTCGCGGCAGCGGAGGTCTCCTTCTTCCTCACTTCAGATCATTTTTCCGATGGAGCCTAGCACGAACGGCATCGCCCTCTCACCGTGTGCTCTGTCTGCTGCTTCATGTAAATGATATTTGAATACATCATCTATTTATAGACTTATAGTTTCTTCATTAAATAATTAACTTCTTGTTTTTCTGAAAGAGAGAAAAAAAATTCATTATAATAATTTTTTGGGCAAATTATGGATCAAATACTTGTTGAACGTGTTCACCTAATAATTGAAGTTATTAGAATTATTATATATCTAAACATTTAACTTGGTATGGACATGTAATCTTCCTCTAATGTAATTCGTTTTGAACTCATATTAATATTTTTTTCTGTGATTATACCCCAATTAATATGAAGTTATAAAATGAAGTGAACAAATTTATTAAAACTATAGCTTAAATATTAATTATTAAATCAAGAACAAGATTAGAGATGACAACGGGACAGGTTTAGGGCACCGCCACTCCCCCACCCTGCCCGCCCCGCCCCGCCTTAGACGGGGCGGGGGGTGTGGGGCTCGGGGCGCTGGCCTACCCCTTTTTTTCTTCACAGGGTGGGTTCGGGTGGGAGTGCCCCGTGACCCGAGGCGAGGCGGGACGGGTGGGATTTTTTTACCATCACTAAACAAGACTACAAAAGATAAGTATGTTATATTTAAAATGGAGACCATTTTTCTTATTATTAATTTCCTAAACTTTTAGCGCCAATTTTAAACCCGAGATTTCATTTCCATTTATAAATTAAAACTTTTTCTCTTGAAAAAAAAAAACAAAAAACCAGTTACAATCTCTTTGCAATTTTCTAGGATCACACTTTACACACAAATTCAACCGCATCAAAGAAAGCTTACAAATAGATGGAGTCACTTGATTTAGTAGTTGAAACAACACATGAGAACAAGAACAAGCTCGTAAATAAAATTTGGCACGAATCAAAAGCTTTTTGGGGAATAGCGGCACCAGCAATTATTACCATGGTGGCACAATATTCTTTTGAATTTGTCACACTTGCATTTGTGGGGCACTTGGGTGAACTTCAACTTGCGGCCGTTTCTGTCGTACAAAATGTGCTAGAGGGGTTCATACACGGTGTGATGGTATGTAGCTTCAAATCTTCGATACCATGTTTTTTTTCTATTTTCATTGAGTCGAAACTAATATTTCTGTATTGTGTTTTATTAGCTGGGACTTGGAAGTGCTCTCGAGACACTTTGTGGCCAGACTGTTGGAGCTGGTCAAAATGAGATGCTTGGAGTGTACATGCAAACATCTTGCATTATAACTCTAATCACGGCCATATTGTTAACACCTATTTACATCTTTGTGACGCCGGTACTAAGGTTGCTTCACCAAAGTAAAAATATATCGGAGCTAGCCGGAAAGTACGCTATTTGGGTAATACCACAGTTATTTGCTCATGCACTCAACTTTCCAGTACAAAAATTTTTACAAGCACAGAGCAAGATTTGGGTTATGACCATTATGTCTCTACTGGTATTGGCATTTCATGTTTTTTTGAATTGGATACTCGTGATGAAGCTGGAAAAAGGCCTGCTTGGTGCTGCAATAGCAGAAAACGTATCATGGTGGCTGCTAGTATCAGCCCAAATAGCTTATGTGGTGTCTGGTTTTTTCCCTGAATCATGGACGGGATTTTCTTTATCAGCATTTAAATGCCTTTATGGTTTTTTGAAGTTGTCGATTGCGTCGGCAATCATGCTATGGTAAGTTCTTGGCTTTTAAGTGTAATGACTCCAATTGAGATAAATCTTATCATCAAATTTGATTGGCAGCTTAGAGATATGGTATTATACGATTGTGATCCTCTTGGTTGGTTTGTTGAAGAATCCAGAAGTTGCAGTGGATGCAGTATCCATTTGGTCAGATCCTCATCTGTCCCTTGCTCTTGCAACTTACTTGTTGGCTTATTAAAATTCCGTTGATATTATCAGTAGAGTTTTTATCCATTTAACTTTTCTGGTTTATATGACAGTATGAATCTGGAAACTTGGGTGTCGATGATTACTCTAGGTTTCAATGCAGCAATCAGGTTAGATATTTATCTCAACTATTTGAGTAGCACTAAGCAGCTTACTTACAATATTCTCAATATTGTGCAGTGTGCGTGTATCTAATGAACTTGGTGCTAATCGTCCTAAGCATGCCAAGTTTTCCTTGGTAGTTGCGGTAGTCACATCAATGTTATTTGGAGTTATGTTTGCAGTTGCAATTCTTGCAACCAAAAGCAATTTACCCAAAATCTTCTCCAACAGAAAGGAGGTCATAAAATATACATACAAATTGGATTATTTCCTAGCAGCAACCATCTTTCTGAATAGCATTCAATCCATATTTCATGGTAATTCCCATTACTTTTTTATCTTGCGAAAAATATACGCACATATGAGAAGGGAAACCCGAAACAAAGTGGGGAGTATAAGCGTGTTTATATTTTTCCTTAACTTGCAGGGGTGGCGATAGGTGCCGGCTGGCAAGTGTCTGTGGCCTTCATAAACATTGGCTGCTACTATGCAGTTGGACTTCCTTTAGGTTCATTGCTAGGCTACAAATTCAGTTTTGGTTTGGAAGGGATTTGGACAGGAATGCTAGCTGGTTGCATGTTGCAAACAGCTATTTTGCTGGTGAAAGTATGCCGTGTTAATTGGACAAAAGAGGTTTGCCTATTATAGATAGTTATTTAATTAGTTAGTCTCAATGATAAGATAACACCATATGTAAATATTGTTTAATACAGGCTTTGCTGGCTAAGGAGCGAGTCGTCACCTTACCTCCACTTCGGCAAAATCTGTATGCATGAGCTGATTTCAGGCTCCATGGTCTAGACTCACCATTGTATTATTATAAGCCTTGATATAGATCCACGAAGGAGATGACAGCTTAATGCTAGTTCAATTCAAGTTTACCATATGATTTAAAAAAGTCCTTTTTACAATTTTTAAGTAGTAATGGGTGGTTTGGTATTGTTGGGAATCTAATTAATCATGTGCAACGAAAATAAAGCAATTTTCAATTCCCAAACAAGGATCTTCTTTATATTTAGATAGAAACTATGATAAGAATTGTACCTTTGATGAAATTTACCAACTCCTTTACTGATTCACGAACTCGAATGATCATGATCTGTAATCCAAATTGTCCAATTGTCCAACCTCCAATGGTGATCCNTCAAATTAATTAAATCTAGTCCATGAATTAATTAATCCAATTACGGTAAAAAGGCATGGTGGTTCACCTAAACCTAGCTAAGGTTCCATCCTTGTAACAGTTTCTATTCAGACAGCCTTCTTTTACAGGAAACTTAATCACTGATCCAAAGTTGGATTATCCTCTTGTTTCCCAATATTGTAATGAATTCTCTTTGCAGTAATCATTTCCAAACAATCAACGCTTCTCCGACTCCACCGACTCCCTGAACGAGTTGAGTGGAAATAATTGCAAAGTCTCGAGTACTCTTTCAGGCTAAAAAACCCGATTTAACTCAGCAAGATCTGTCAAAGAAGAAACAGAAAGAAAATATTATGTAGGTTTCCTTTCAGTCCATTATAAATACATTATACAGTTTTCTTATTCTCAAACCCTCATACTCGAGCCTCGATAGTACGGTTCATTAAAGCTACCTTCCCCTTTCCCAGAATAACGTACCCTCGTATATGCAGTTGTCCCATGATTTTTTATTGGCGTTTGAAACATCAATGAATACAAAAAAATACAAAAAAATAAAAATCAATATCTTTTTTTTTTTTTTATGATTGATAAAGGAATTTCCTTAAACAATTATCGCATGTTCGAGATAACACTAGATTGTATTTAAAAAAAATGGCTAATTGTTAGAACTGTCAAGGTTTAACACTGCATACCGAGAACGTGTAATATACTATTATTCGAGTGTGCATGAAGAATTTGACTTACATTTTGTTGATTAAAGCTTGTCTTGGTGGTTAAATTCATTAGGTTCATTGACCAAAACACTACGACATTTCTGTCTTTCCCTAGCTTTATGGTTTTGAAACCCAATAAAAAACATTTTTGCTCTCGATCTTACCATAAAAGCTCAACTGAGAAGATATCTTTTGGATATGATCATTATACGGCACTAGGAGTTCAGAGCCCAGACATGTACATGTCTGTAAGAAGTTTAACCTGTTCAGTTATTGGATTCCACCTCGTTGGGTTTGTGACCCAAATTTATCTAGGATCTGCTTGGTTTGGTGTATTGGGCTTTCAAGACGTCAAAATTGGATCCAAGGAGAAAAACAGGATTTGACATCTCCAGCTTCACGCTCGCCAACCGTTCGAGTGGTAGGATGGAATTTTCAGCAAAATTCTAACGCTCGCCTGGCGCTCAAACGCCATGCCTAGCTCTCGACTAGAGTGTTCCTAGCACTTGAGTGCAACGATTGTTCGGGATTCTCCTTGTTTTGTTTATTCCATGTGTTTTTTGACCTAGTTTCTGTCTTTAAAGCAATTATTAGGGTTTCAAGTGTACCAAGTTAGAATTGTGTAGGAACACAATATTGTTGTTATTTTTCTTTCCATTATAGTTGAACAAAGTCTCCAATTCTTTTGTCAACTTAAATTCTTGTTTATTGTGTTCTTGTTATTTGGGATCAATACTTCATATCATGTCCTATAATCTCGTTCAATCCCTAAAAAGTGGAGCTTCATTGTGTTGGAAAAATTGAATGAAATT
>CAIGRQ010151426.1:0-15638 GCA_903798375.1 Fraxinus sp. D2006-0159
GGTCAGGCTGAAACTGGGATGAGGACAAACAAATGCAACTTAAGCCCATTTTCAAATTCGTCCCATATAACTTTACTTAGACCACGTTAAAATTCCGAGACGGTTTGAACCTCTTTTAAGAATATATTTTGTGAAAATTGATTTTTTTATTTTTAACATCCATGATTAAAAAATAGAGAAAAAGTTTGAATTTACGTACAAAATTATATTATTGAGAGAATGTATGATTAAAAAATGAATTTAGTTTTTTTTTTTTTTTTTTTTTTAAAAGAATTGTCTCAAACAGGGGCTCAATTTTACTTTAGATGTCATCTTTAGCATTTCATACTATTTATTGGCAACTACATGATGCGATTTTTTTTTTAATAGGTGAAAGAAATTTGAATTTAGGATTTGAGTTTATTCTAGTACTACATTAGATCATCTCTTTTAATAATTTAAGCTATTAAAATAAATAATTTATTTATTTATATTGTCTATTCAACTATATTTAGAGGTTCCATTCAAAAATTTTAAAATAAAAAACTATATGTTAAAAGTCAGACATATTGACTTATGGTTAATTTGAAATCTCGAAATTTTGATCATAACAAACAAGTTGATCTTATTTACTAACGAGTTGAATTCAAGTGATTATAGTATTTCAATGCGCACAAAGGAAAATTGAACAATGACTGTCAAAAGATCAAAATTTATCATCACAAATCGAACTCTTGAAGAAAATCAAGATCGAAGGCACATTCATGAAATTAAGAGCCAAATTTTGGAGCAAGATCAAATACTTGTTCTCTTAGCTAAAAATGTGAAGGTACTAACACCTTGATATATTTCATGAATGACAATATTTCAAAACCATTCCATGCATTAAAAACAACTTGGTACATTAAAAAGCGATTCAAATACGATAATTTGATCGAGTGAAAAATGACTTTTAAAAGTAACTTTTAGACTTGTAAAATATTTTTATCTTGAGAAGTTAGTGAAAAATGTTTTCCAAAAGACCATACTTTTCAAACTCTCAAAGCAAAACAAACGACGTCAAAACGAGGACCGTCGAACTGTCGATCGACCGACGCAACAAAAATAGCGGTCGACCGGAATTCTCCAACGGTTCAAAACTTGACTATTCTGACTTCTGATTTTTCCTATGCAAACGATTATATTGGTCATCCGAAAATTGGCAGTCGACCGTATCGATCATCCAATTTGACAGAAAATTTGACGTTTTTTACTTCTATAAATATAAACTCACTGGTTATTTATTACAACAACTTTAGAGCATTCAATTGAGATTCCCGTGAGCTAAAATTGCATTGATTTCTCATCTTATTTATTATTATCAAATCATTCTTGTTTTGAATTTTTTTTAATTGATCTCAACTTTGAAAATCATTTCATTCATCAAAGTTTTTCAAATCTAACTATTGATCTTCATTCCTTGTAGTCTATCAAATTGTTAGCCTACTTTTCTTCTTGTACTTAACATTGAATTTATCATTCATTAAGAAGAAAATATTCCATTTGTGAATTCATTTGAATTGTGAGTCGTGTTGACATCCCGAAAAACTCAACGTTATAAAATGATCGATGCTCCTTATTTGTAAGTCACTAAAAGTTTTGTAAATGGTTGGATTGCACCATAAGTCAATCAATATAGTGAAAAAGACAATGCTCGTGACGGAAAGCTTGGTAACGGGGGACGTAGATCGTGCTTGGGATCGAACCTCCATAACTACGTCGTTTGCATTCTCTTCCCCTTCTACTTATCGTCTTTATATTGTTCAAAGTGCTCCTACTTAATTATCTTTGTATTTGCATAAAATTGTTGAATTGATATAATTGATAGTATATTGTTTAAGACTTGAATTTATCTTAGAAAAAGTTCTAAGAACCAATTCACCCCCTCTTGGTTAACTATTCTTGGACTTTCAATTGGTATCAGAGTAGGTACTCATTTTCAAAGATTTTACAATTTTGAGTAATGACTAACCTAATGTTTCAAAATCATGAGGGACATTCCACAAATTAACTTCCCTTCTTTGATGGCTCACACTATAATTATTGAAAGGCTAGGATGATGATTTACATTCGATCAATTGATTATAATATTTGGGAAGTTGTCGAGTAAAGCCTACCAAGACCATTAAGATAGATGGTCAACCCGATCAAACTATCCCAAAGAGAAGAGTACGATGAAGAAGACAAAAGAACCAAAGCTAAGAATTTAATCTATTGTGTATTAGATAAAAATGAATTTAACCACATTAGTACTTGCGAATCTGCATATATGATATTTGATATGCACTTGAAGTTACTCATGTTGTCACTAGTAAAGTCAAAAATTCAAAAATTAATATGTTAGTCAAGGAATTTGAAAATTTCTTTATGAAATAAGATGAATATATTGTTGATATGATTACTCATTTATTCTATATTGTAAATGGTCTAAAAGAATTCGATCACAAATTTACTAACGGTGAACTTGTGAGCAAAATGCTTAGGTCGCTCTCGGATGAATAAAGCCCATTAAGGACGTTGATAGAGACCAATGATGTGAATACACATCCTTTGGAAGAACTCTATGGAACCTTGATAATCTATGAACTTAACAATGTCGAAATCAATGAGAAGACAAGGAAGATCAAAGAGGAATCAAAGGAGGCTCCTAAGCTCCAAATTGCTCTAAAGTCGACACTTGATGAAGGAACAACAAGTAGTAACATGAGCGATGAAGAGTTTGATAATTTGGTACTTGTCAAAAAATGGAGAGACTTTAGAAACAATCTAAGATTTCAAAAGAATGAAGAAAGATGCAAGAAAATCATTTGCTATAAGTGTGACAAACCCAATTACAAGATAACCGAGTGCCCGAACAAAAAGAAGAACATCAAGAAAAAAACACTTCAAGCCATATGAGATGAAAGCGATGATGATGATGGAAACAAAAGTCAAGAAGAAATAGACAACATGTGCTTCATGGCGATCAATGATGAGGTAACATCTACCCAAAAATATTCATATGAAGAATCATTTACCTTCTATGATGAAATGCTTGAAGAATTTGAAAAACTTGCCTCAAAGTCACTTTATTCTTAAAAAGGAAAATACTTTGTTGAAAAATGAAATAAAGAAAAGTTCGGAAAATCAAAAGGAAAGTTTTAATTGCAATTCATTGATAAAAGAAAATGCTTCTCTAAAAGAAAAAATCGAGGATTTGACAAAAAAATATTTATAAATTTACTCAAGGGAAAATTTTTTTGACCTAATGATTGGTGATAAAAAAAAATGTGTTTATGATAAGGGAGGACTTGGGTACAAACCATTTTTTAAACAAAAATCTTTAAAAAATATATTTGTTAAAGTTTCAAATAATTTCTCTTCAAAGGTTACATGTAGCTTTTGCAACAAAGAAGGACACATTGTTTATAATTGTCTAACCAAGAAGAAATTATACTTTGAAAGAAAGAACAAGTGGATTCGAGAATCCACTAAAACTAACTACCAAGAACCCAAATTTGTATGGGTACCAAAGATCAATAATTAAATTATGTTTTATAGGTATTAAATTAAGGAAGACGAAGAGCAAATGGTTCTTGGATAGTTGATGGTCAAAACACATGACCGGAGATAGAACACTACTATCAAACTTCAAAGAAAATGATGGCGGTCATGTGACATTCGGAGATAATGCGAAAGGAAAAAAATATCGAAATCGGAGATATCGGTAACCATTCATCTCCTAAAATTGAAAAAGTGTTATTAGTAGATAACATCAAACATAATTTTCTTAGCATTAGTCAATTATGTGATAAATGTTACAACATTAAATTCATTCTTCCAAATGTCTTATTAAGGATGTTACATCAAAAGAGGTGATATTTATAGGAAGCTGTATTAAAGATGTTTATATCGTAAATATCGAATTTAAAAATTATGAAAAATGTCTTTTGAATTTGAAAGAAGATACTTGGTTGTGACATAGGAGATTAGGTCATGTTAACATGTATCTTCTCTAAAAAAAAATTTCAAAAATTGTTTTGTCAAATGATTGCTAAACTTAAAATTTGAGAAAGATAGAGTTTGTGATGCTTGTCAATTTGGAAAACAAGTAAAAAAATTTTTTAAACCTAAAGCATATACTTCAACTACAAAATCATTACAACTTCTCCATATGAATCTTTTTGGACCATTTAGAATCGCTAGCTTGGGCGGTAAACATTATGCCTTTGTAATTGTTGATAATTTTTCTAGATTTACTTAAAAAGGGTCGTATTTTTTAGTCTAAAAGAAGAAGCTTTAAAAGCTTTTGAGCATTTTTGTAAGAAAGTCCAAAACGAAAAAGGTTATACTATTGCAACCATTACAAGTGACCATGGTGGACACTTTGATAATGTTGCTTTTGATAATATTTGCAACAAAAATGGATATGAACATAATTTCTCGGCTCATAGAACTCCTCAACAAAATGGTGTAGTAGAAATGAAGAATCGTACATTGCAAGAAATGACTAGAACCATGCTTAACGAAAATAATTTATGAAAATACTTTTGGGCCGAAGCCATTAATACCACTTGCTACATTATAATTAGAGTTTTGGTTAGTCATAAGAAAACTTAAACTCTTTATGAGCTTCGAAAAGATAGAATTCCCAATATTAGTTACTTTAGAGTTTTCGGTTACAAATATTTTATTTTGAATAAAAAAAAAATTTGGGAAAGTTCGACTCAAGATTTGATACTGGTATTTTTCTAGGATACTCATCAACTAGCAAAACTTATAGGATTTTTAACAAAAGAACTCTAGTCGTTGAAAAATCTATGCATGTCACATTTGATGAGATTAGCTCATTTGATCGTGCGAAAGGTATTTTTGATAATGTAGGTTTGGAAGCTCCATTTGAACAAATGAATATTCGAGACCAAAACAAGGGAATTCCTAATGAAGAAACAAAGGAGCCCAACGTTCAAGAAAGTGAAGAAAAATTAATCGAGGCTTAAAGTGATCCCCCGCTACCAAAGGAATGAAAGTTTGTACCATCTCTTCCAAATGAATTAATAATAGGCAATACATCCAAATGTATAACCACTAGAACCTCTATTAGAAATTATCTTGGTAGTTGTGCATTCATTTTGCAAATTGAACCTAAATTTTTTAAAGAAGTCGAGTTTGAACTAAATCAATTTGAAAGAAATCAATTGAGATTTAGTTTCTAGACCAAATAAGCAAGCCATAATTGGTACAAAATGGGTTTCTAAAAATAAAAGGGATGAAAATGAGATAATTGTATGTAACAAGGCTAGATTGGTGGCCCAATGTTACAATCAAGAAGAAGACATCGATTATGAGGAAATCTTTGCACCGGTTGCTATATTAGAATCAATTCGCATGCTTCTTGCTTTTTCTTATCATAAAAATTTTACTCTTTATCAAATGGATGTTAAAAGTGCATTCCTAAATGATTTTATTCAAGAAGAAGTTTTTGTTGAGCAACTTCCCGATTTTAAAGATCATAAATATTCGAACCATATTTTTAAATTTAGAAAAGCTATTTACGGTCTAAAACAAGCACTTAGAGATTGGTATGAATGATTGAGCAAATTTCTACTCATAAATGGATTCTCGATCAGAAAGCGGATACTACACTTTTTGTTCAAACTCTTAAGGAGGACATGCTTATTGTTAAAATCTATGTGGACGACACTATTTTTGGTGCAACAAATATGTGTTTTTGTGATGAATTTTCAAAAAGTATGAGTATGAAATTTGCAATGAGTATGATGAGAGAATTTAAGTTCTTTCTTGGACTTCAAATTAAACAAACATATAATGGAATATTCATAAGTCAAGATAAGTACATATTAGACATACTAAAGAAGTTCAAAATGGATGACCTAAAGCCTATGAACACACCAATGAGCACATCGGTAAAGCTTGACAAAGATGATCAAGATACTCTCGTTGACGACACTAAATATCGATGTATGATCGGACCCCTTCTTTATTTAACAGTCAGTAGACCAAATATTATGTTTAGTGTATGTCTTATGCTAGATTTCAATCTAACTCTAAGGAATCCCATCTTAAAGCCGTAAAAAGAATATTTAGATATTTTAGTGAGACTCGAAACTTAGGATTTTGGTATCCTAAAAGAACTCACATTGACCTACTAGGTTATTCGGATACCGATTGGACCGGATGCCAAATTGATTGAAAAAATACTAGCGGGGCATGCCACTTTGTAGGTTTCGCACTTATATCATGGTTTAATAAGAAACAAAACTCCGTGGAATTATCTACAGTTGAAGCCGAATATATCTCGATCCAAGTTGTTGTGCACAAGTACTATAGATGAAACAAATTCTTCATAATTATCATTTATCTTACGATCATGTTCCTATTATGTGCAATAACACTAGTGCCATGAACTTGTCCAAAAATTTCATTTTGCACTCTCGAACTAAACATATTGAAAGTAGACATTATTTTCTTAGAGTTCATGTTCAAAAGGGCGACATCACGCTGGAATTTATTGACACAGAAAATCAATTGGCTGATATCTTCACCAAACCTCTTGCACATGATCGTTTCACTCTCCTTAGAAGAGGTTTAGACATTACTGATGAATTTGAAGTACATAATTAAAATAACATGCCCTTACATGTCAATTCATGAACATCATATTAGAATGTTATATCATTTACAAAGAAAAGGGGGGAAGAGGGAGGAGGGGGGGGGGGGGGGGGGGCACCAGAATTCAAAATGGAACACACTAGGAAATGTCAAGAAGTAATTGAAGGTGAGGTTACTCTAGCACAATACTCCTCTTTTCCTTTCTTTCCATACCTAATTTTGAAGTTCTCTCTTTTTCAGACTGGAATATTTTGGCATTGCACTCCTGGTCCCGTTGTCTTTTAATAATAAAAAATTAACACAGATCACGCATTGACATAGGCCCATTGTAATAAGCAACAAAACATGAGTTTGAACTCAAGAAAAACCACTTCATGACAATCAAACTGTTCGATTGATCTCTTTCTACGAACCACCTACTGTATCCTAAAATCTCTTCATCATTATTTCACAGTTGGCTATGATCTGGGATTGAATCTTCTTTTTGTAAGCTACTACTATTATTTAGAAGCTACAAACAAGACTAAGACTCTGNTATAAATTTTACCCAAATGATTATGCTTTTGTCATTTCATCACTCATGCTTTGATTATTATTTTATTATAAATGTGATGATCGTCCTCTTATTTAAACTCATATATATTTGTGCTTAATTGATGGGGATATATTACTATGGTTGATTTAAAGTTTTGATCTTATATACTATACTATTCCTCTCATATGTGTTACCTTTTTTCTTATGCTAAAAGGAAAAATTGAGTAAAATAGATTTGAAAAGCATTGAAAAGGGAGAATCTTTTATTGAATCGAATCCTTTATTGTTTCTTAGGTCATGTTTTGGTCTTAAATACTATATCTTTTTTGTTTATGATAAAAGAGGGAAAATATGATATGATGATATAACGCTTATGATATGATGAATACAATCGGAAATGTTTGCCTTCATAAACATATGTTTTAAAACGTTCGATTATTGGTTTATAAAGATAGGGAAAATATATGGATCACATGATGATATGCTTAAGATAATAATCGAAAATGCTTGCCTTGATAAACATATATTTTAAAGCGTTCGATTATTAATTTATAAAAGATAAGGGAAATATATGGATCACATGCAAAATTTAGGATTTATATTTTTTACTATTTGTTCAATATTATCTTGCAAATCATCTTGTTTGTCATAATCAAAAAGGGAGAAATTGTTGACATATGATTAGTCTGAAACCTCGAAGTTTTGATTATAACAAACAAGTTGGTCTTATTTATTAACGAGTTGAATTCAAGTGATTATAGTCTTTCACCACGCACAAAGGAAAATTGATCAATGACCGTCAAAAAATCAAAAGCTATCATCACAAATCGAACTCTCGAAAAAAGTCAAGATCGAAACCACATTCAAGAAATTAAGAGCCAAACTTTGGAGTAAGCTCAAATACTTGTTTTCTTAGCTAAAAATGTGAATGTACCAACACCTTGATATATGCATGAATGACAATATCTCAAAACATTCCATAAATTAAAAACAACTTGGTGCATTAAAAAATAATTCGAATATGATGATTTAATCAAGTGAAAAATGACTTTTAAAAGTAACTTTTGTACTTGTAAAATATTAG
This sequence comes from Fraxinus sp. D2006-0159, assembly GCA_903798375.1. NCBI lineage: Eukaryota > Viridiplantae > Streptophyta > Magnoliopsida > Lamiales > Oleaceae > Fraxinus > Fraxinus sp. D2006-0159. The sequence continues at coordinate 8,250 of CAIGRQ010151426.1, forward strand.
GGGTCGTTCTCTTTGTGTTTCAATTTTGTGTTTTGAGTTTTGAAATCATTTTGTATTCTGTGCTTTGAGTGTCTCTTTTGGGATTGTTGAAAATGTGTTCTTTTTGGCATTTTGAATTGAGTTTTGAAATCATTTTGTATTTAGTGTTTTGAGTGTCCATTTTGAAATTATTGAAAACGCGTTCTTTTTATCATTTTAAAAAATATTTCTCAAAACTTTCCTCCAAAACTTGTTCACATTGTTTTCAATTTTCCCATTTTCCAGCAACCGGAAAACTCCCCCTCTAGAGTCACCGTTTCTACCCCCACAAATCGACCACCACCTACCACCTAGCCACCAGATCCCGGCATCATTCGAACCCTCTAACCTCTCTCTACAATGTCCACCGATTAATTGACGGAAAATCATTTGGAATCAGCAAGAAAAGCCTCGGTACCGCTCACTGTTTCAACCCATAAACACGGCCACCGACCACCTTTCCGATCGCGAACCACCACCAACCCACTCCTCTCAACAAGGCACATCCAATACTACCATAGGTCACCTTCGATTATCTCCAGAACCGACAGAAGCTGTGTGTGTCGAATAAGTTTTTTAGGATATTTTTGATCGATTTTGGTATGGAATTGAATTGTTGTTTGTGTGGTAATTCAAGAGGGGATTTAGGGCTTTACAACGGGATATTAATCCGGCTGTTTTGGAGGATGTTGGCCAGAGTTTGGGGGTTGGAAAGTGGCGGTGGAGTGGGCTTGGCAGTAGAAAGGAGCAAATGTTTTGGGCTGTTTCCCATGGCTTGGCAGTAGAGAGGAGGAAGTGTTTTGGGTTGTTTCCCGTGTTTTCCATTTGGTGGACTGTTTGTGAAGAAAACGCCAAAACGGCTAAAAATCCGTTTTGTGTTTTCTTTAGAATTTTTTTCCTTGTTTTCCAAAATTTGTTTTCGAAAAGGAGTAAGAGAACGCGTTTTCAACGTTTTGAAAAATCGAAAACAGAAAACAACAAAGAGAATGGCACCTTAGTATCTTGAAAAGTTAGTGAAAAATGCTCTTCAAAAGACCATACTTTTCAAACTCTCAAAGCAGATCAAACGATGTTAAAACGAGAAATGCCGAAATGTTGGGGCGGTTGAGCGACTGGAGTGGCGATCGACTTGCCGACTCGACGGTCGATTGGCAACGGTCAGCCGGCCAAAATGGCGGTCAATTGAAATTCTCCAACGGTCCAAAATTTGTCCGTTCTGACTTCTGATTTCTCATGTACAAACAGTTATATTGGTTATCCGAAAATTGGTTGTCGACCGAACCGGTCATCCGGTTTGACAGAAAATTTGACATTTTTTTACTTCTATAAATATTAACTCATTTGTCATTTATACAACAACTTTAGAGTATTCAATTGAAATTCTTATGAGCTAAAATTACATTGATTTCTCATCTTATTTATTATTATCAAATCATTCTTGTTTTGAAAAACTTTTGATTGATCTTAACTTTGAAAATCATTTCATTCAACAAAGTTTTTCAAATATAACTCTTGAACTTCATTCATTACTATATATCAAAGTGTTAGCTTACTTCTCTTCTTGTACTTAACTTTGAATTTATCATTCATTAAGAAGATAATATATCATTTGTAAATTCATTTGAATTGTGAGTCATGTTGAGGTCTCGAAAAACTTAACATTGTAAAAAGATTAGTGCTCCTTGTTTGTAAGTCATCAAAAACTTTGTAAATGGTTGAATTGCAGTATAGGTAAATCAATATAATGAAAAAGGCATTGCTCATGACAGAGAGCTTGATAACGAGAGACGTAGATCGTGCTTGGGATCGAACCTCCATAACTACATCATTTGCATTCTCTTCCCTTTTTACTTACCGTCTTTATATTGCTGAAAGTACTTGTGCTAAATTATCTTTGTATTTGCGTATAATTGTTGATTTGATATAAATGCTAGTATATTGTTTAAGCCTTGAAATATTTTAGAAAAAGTTCTAAGAGTCAATTCACCCCCTTCTTAGTTAGTTATTCTTGGACTTTCAAGACAGTTTTGGGTATATTTGACATGCACTATTTGATAAGAGCGTACAACATAATAACAACATTTTAAGCTCATTTGGTACCATTTAATAAATGCTAATCAATGCTCACCAAACCAGCTTTTAGGCCTAGTTAGTTACAATGACGTAATAAATATTGTTATACTTCCAGCTCATATGGAACGCCACGTAGAAGTAAGAGAAACATGTCGTTATGATCTAGCAGAGAACATCGTGTAGACCCCTCTTTAGAGAAGCTCACCCTGACCTAGTGATAAGGAGAACCTATCGGGAGGTTCACTAAGGGTTGTTCAAACCCTAGTCACCTCGCCAATTAAGCCAACGGTGAACCATTGCCTCGAGGAGAATCCTTCTTTCCCTCCCTTCTCTAACACTCAGATTGTGGTTCTAATAGGAGGGCTCACAAGGTCTTTCTAGATAAGGCAAAAATCTCCTAACACCATTATACTTCACATGGCAATTTGACATTCCTATGATGAACCAGGCGGGGAATCATTTTCAAGTACATAATAACGACTACAAAGAAGTACAAAATCGAAAGACTCGAGACTTGCATAAACAAAATGAAAGCAATATCTCAGGGAGAGGAAAAATCTCTGGCTATTTATGTCTCTTACTCTCAATCTTTCCTTCTAGTGAATTGCCAATGGTCATGGACCATCCACATATAGGTGGACAGGGATGTGACAAAATTCTGTTAACACTTGAATCGTTCGGATTTAGAGGTCAACAAACATGAATAAAATCTTATAATTCACAAATTAGCACAAACCCCTTCAATTATATGAGCGTGTTTGGAATGCTGTATTAATGGACGATGTGGTATAATATAATAATAATTCAATTATTCAATACACCAAATATTAATGTTNTCGGATTTAGAGGTCAACAAACATGAATAAAATCTTATAATTCACAAATTAGCACAAACCCCTTCAATTATATGAGCGTGTTTGGAATGCTGTATTAATGGACGATGTGGTATAATATAATAATAATTCAATTATTCAATACACCAAATATTAATGTTACACTTAACATAATCAAATGCTAAACGACATAAAAAATTAGTCGAAATTTGAAATCGCCAATAAATGGAGTGTATGTGTAAAATATCAAACAATAATGCTAGTTTACACTTTATGGCGTCAAAGATCGTTTACTTAGGTCTTCTTTTGAGACCAGTATGTATGCTCTTAATTTAAGGGAAGCTGTCCTAAGACTCCTAAAGCCACTTTTACTTTTAAAAAAGAAATTAAATATGATTTAATAATTTAAAGAAAAGAAATACAATCTGATATAATATTTTAAATGTGATAGTGCTACTCTTTGTTTTCCCACCACTGTCATTTCAATGGTGGTATTTGGTGGGTTGTACTTTGTCGTTTTGGATAATTGAAGGCACTAGTCTTCCACAAACCTATTTTAAGCCAAGTATTTTTTTTATTTAGGATGTGTTTGAGTCACATTATTTTGGAAGAATGTATTCTGGAACAGTAGATTAATGGAGAATGTGTGATTGAAAAAGAAGGAAAAGTTATTAATATGATGAAAAATATTATTTTATTGAAGAATGTGTGATTGAAAATGAGTAGAAGAATGAAAATGAAAATGAAAATGAAAATTTTAATGTATGTTTGAACCACATTATTTTGGAAGAATGTATTCTGGAATAGTAGATTAATAGAGACTATGTGGTAGAAAAAGAAGGAAAAGTTATTGATGTGATGAAAAATATTATTTTATTGAAGAATGCGTGATTGAAAATGAGTAGAAGAATGAAAATGAAAATGAAAATGAAAATTTTAATGTGCACTAAACAAGGGCTTAATCTGTAAATAAAGCTAAGAAAAGACAAACCGAACCCTATTCTTCAAACCTTTATTTGTTCTATGGCCAAAACCTAGCTTGAGCAACCATTTTATCTCCTCTTGACGTCTTGTCCAATGATGAATTCACCAATTAAAAAACTTAAAAGAAAAAGAGGATCATTTTGTTTAAATATATTTATAACACATAAGTCAATTTACTTTTAAGGTCGAGAACTTGCATTGGATGCACGAAACAAACCGGCAATCGGAATTAATGGTTAAATTTGAATGAGTCAAAAAGGGGTTAAAGTCGAAATTTTTTTGCCTTGCTCTTTATATGTTGATGACAATTCTATCCATTGATATCTAAAAGGATACGGTTGTCATTTCACGCTAAACTTGTTAAGGTTCGATTAGATCACAAACAATGGATATAGATGGATCTATAGAAGTTTGAAGGTTCAGTTAGCAATGATTCGAGAGAGTAATTAGTAATCCATATAGTAAAGATAGTCGATCATTTGTAGACTACTCATAGTCCCCTTGAATGACTAGCCCGAAAGGATCGATGAGTCGATGGTGTACAACTTGACAAGATAAAATCCCTCGAACATCTTGTGGAACCCATCCAATCACTTATCCGTATCAACACATGATTGTGAATAGAATGTAGAAGTGAGAGCTGCCGTTACCTGCGATATTGAAGAGACTACATATTCAACTCTTATTCGACAATAGACTAAATTTTCAAATGTTCAAATAATGCCCTAATGATAGTGCTTATTATGAGGGGCACTATATATGTTATTAATGATTATATCAAGGGTCCATTCTTTAATTAGTGTTGCATTAATTAATTTATTATCCCACTAACTTCTTAGACTTAGTGCCCGGACAACAGTAAAGTGGTGTCTCTCACCTTTACATTTTGAATTGTTTAACTAAAAGGCACAAAAGATAGCATTCTTTAAGATAAAATATGATTTACATTTATCTCTTTAGCCCCCACTTTTTTTAAACGTAGGAATACATAGTTGCTACCCGTGAGTGCGCACTGGGTAAACTTCACTCCATGTGCAGAGCCCGCAAACCACAAAAGAGAGATAAACCGCACTTGGCAAGTCTGGTGCGACGAGCTCGACTTAGAAAGTGTTGACAGATATTTAGAATTCGTGACCTTCGGTCTCCGCGTTCACCTGCTCCACCAACTCGACTACCCCCGAAGGGTTAACTATCTCTTTAGCTTTTATTATTATAAATTGTTGGGCAAGTGCAACATATATTATAGAAAGGACTCATTACTCATTAGTGTTTGTGTATCTTTTATGTGAGCAAAAAGAGAGCTTCAAATTATTACTTACAAAGAGATTAAAGTTTGTTCAAGAACATGGGTTTCTTGCTTGTCAAGAAGATTAGTCTCATCTTCCTTCTAATTTCTGCATCTCTCTTTTCAATTTCCTTCGCAGGTAGGTTCAATAGAAAATCCTTTTGTCAATCTCTTTTCAAAGAAACTCGTTTTTTCTCTTCGAGTTCTTTTCAAATTCGAGTGTTCTAAGCGTTTGAGAAAATGTATGCATAGAACGTTTTCTAGTAAACTTCCTTCGAACTCTTCTAGTCCTTCAGTTTTCCGCCTGGAAAATTAATGAAGCATAATCCTAATTTTTACTCTCTAAATGGAGAGAGATATATCATTTAATTTCTTGAAATTCTTTACAATCTATCATTTTTGCTGCATGATTGTCATGCATAACGTTGGAATGCCGAAACCCTTTTCTTTTTTGCTTTGGACTTTCTGTGTATTTTCCTTTTACTGAACAATTTTTTGGAATTTTGTAAACCCTAAAAACACTCATGTTTACTCATGTTTGCATGTGAGAGTGATTACACTATAGGAAATTAGTAAGTTTTTTTTTTTTTTTCGACCGCCAAATGTTTCGTACCCTTAAATATTTTTCTATGATGTGTTACGCTCAATTATGTTCAGTTGAGTGTACCAAATATGTAAATTCAATTCTTGATTTGCTCTAATTTTTCATGCAGGTCGACTGCGTAGGTCAGTGAGCAAATTGGATCAGAAGCAAGCGACTGCTACTCATGAGGTCATTCATTTTTTGTATTATATAAATTTTCCTAAATATATATGTATGACCTTTGAATATATATCTCTTCCATTTTTAGTTATTTTAGTTTATGTAAAAATTAATTATCATCAGGTCCCCGTTAAGATTTTTAGATTTATATTGATTTAAATATATCGTTTATTAGGTTTTCAGTCCTTTCGAGTATCACTATCATATTTGGTAAGGTGGATTAGGAACGAAACGATATAAAATAAAATCTCGACAATTGTAATAGTGTTTACATACTATTGCCTAACGAGAATACTCCCCATGTATTAGCTCCTATTTCTTCGAAATATTTGTAACATGTCTAGCAGGATTTTCGAAAAGATAAAAGCTATTTTTGAGATTAATAAGTTGTTTTTAAATATATTTGAATAATTTTCTGAAAAATACTTTGCCCGGCTATAAGAGGTCTGTCTAGAAGCTCGAGCTTACCTAAAGTGACCTCCCTCGAAATTTCTTATATAAGAAACAAAATCAAAAGCTTAGCTAAACGATCATTATACTACTTCAAATAATAGCTAAATCTTCGTCTATACCACTGTATTCGGTAACTTGAATTAGATAGCACACATGATAAAGGAAGAAAACAAGCTAAAAAAATCTCGTCACTTGTAGAATTTAATATTGCGTACTAAACATACTAATCGTGTAATTTTGTTCGTATTTTTCGTGAATATTTTAAAATGTTATTGATGCAGGAACATCATGGAAAAATGAGTGAAGTCCATGAAAGACTTCTTAGAGTGAACACCAAAGACTATGGAAGCTATGATCCAGCCCCAGCACTGAACAAGCCTCCTTTCAAACTCATTCCAAACTGATCAGTAGTATCTCAATAAATAAACTATGTTATATATATATATATATATATAAGTTATCTTTTTACTATATGTTTTATATATTATATAATATAAATATACATACACACAGAGAATATATACATATGTGTGTGTGCGTGTGGTATGTTTTTGTATGTAGGGTTTTCAAGCATCTGTATCACTTGCACTATATATATGTATGGAATGTTTGCAAGTCAAATATATCTAAATATATAATTAATGAGATAAATGAATCTTGTATATTTTGTTTCTTCATTTGCAATTGTGCAATTAATTTTTGTGTTAATTAGGGGGGACTATTGGTTAGTTTGCTGAGATTTTAATTCTCTATCGAAGTTTTCAAACTTTACAAAGGCTCTGTTTGAGCCCCATTTTTTGAGAAAATAAATTTTATAATATTGATTTTTTTTAGAATATGCGTATTTAGAAAGTAGGAATAAGTTTTCAATTTACGTACAAAATTATTTTATTAGAAGAATATGTGATTAAATATAAGTTTTAAAAAAATAAGGCTCAAAAGTGGAAAAATATAGCATTTGTTATAAAAGAGAGAATAAA
>CAIGRQ010151475.1:560-11616 GCA_903798375.1 Fraxinus sp. D2006-0159
TTTTTAATTATTTTAGGTTAAATGTGTAAAGTTAATATTTTAATAATTTATTTGGATTGATTTGCACTTTTTAAAATGTTTTGGACTAGATTGCAATTTATTCTTTATTTTTCTTTTCTTTTCTTTTTTGTTTTATTTATATAAGAGGGTATAATGGTCATTTTATGTTAAAAATTGGTCAAAAGGATGTTTTGCGCAAGAAAATGCAAAGGTAGGGACGTTCTGCACCAAAAAATCGAATGTAGGGACGTTTTCCACAACAATCGTCATAGGTAGGGACGTTTTGCGCCAATTACCCAAAAAAAAAAGTAGGATTAGAAGTGAAGGCCTTTAGAAATCGCATGCATTCATACTAAAGAAGAATGGTTTTTCAATTGATGATCTTGATTTCTCAACAAAGAAATATTGTACTCAATGCGTTTCACCGTTAATAAATAAAAGTAATGTTCTAGAAAAATAAATTCACCCTAAAACTAGTTTTTGTTTGTAGTTTTTTAAATGAGAAAGCTAAGATTTGCCCTTTTTTTAAAATTTATTTGAAGGCATATGGAAAGTATTGAGTTTCTTTTTTCTTTCTGGTTTATGTTCAAGTGCTGTAATTTACAATAAACAAAATGGATCTTCCGTTTTAAATTTAAGAATATAATTTGTTTTGGCAAATTAATTTTCCTAAACCAACATAAAACTAAAAAATGATATAAACTCAAAATCTTATTTTCTTGTAAGACCCGATTAGATAAGGAAAAATTTCAGAAATTGCTTCAAAGTAAAGTATAATCCTCGAGTCAACATTTTCCTAAACTAGAGTCGGGGAGAATTAGAGGAAAAGGTGATTGAAACGTCCCATATCCCTTTGTTGAGAGATCGGGTGTGGCATGAACACTTTTAGTAGTAAAGAACGTTTTGCAAGATTTAAAAATTTTGAAAACAAAGAGCACACATTCTGATAAATATTCGTATCGGTATCACAATCATAATCTCATCTCAGGCACAGTTCAAAACTTGAACAGGAAATACAAGCACTGCTATAGAGAAATTTATGGCATATAAACCCAGTTGTGCATGTTCTTTAAAGCTTAAATCAAATCACCGGATGCTTAAGAACTCCAACGACCACTGAATATGTCATATCCATTCTCGCTGAACTCATTAGGAGTGGGGTTGTTAACTTGCCTTGTAAGCATACATGTATTCCCGAAGTTTCCTTACTTCTTCAGACGACTCGTTGAGTAAATGGTCCACATAAAGGCAAATGCTGGATGCGCTACAATTTTAGAAACAATGCTTAACTCAATACTCAGTGAATTAACTATACGTTGAATTTGAAAAGGAGTTCAAAGGGCGTTTTACCTCAATGGCCCGAAAGGAAGCCACAAGATATCCCACTTAAACTTTGCCAATCTGCAGGACAGATGTAAAGTGGATTAAACTTTGTGAGGTATTTTTTGGAATGTGATCTTGCGAATTGATGGAGGCATTTGAATTATAGAATGAAGCGTGCAGGATTTGAATTCTTGTTTGGAAACAAACCGCAACTAAAAATGTAATGTGATTAATTCTTCGTATGGGATATAATTTCTGCAAATTTATGTCCATGAACTCTGAAATCCCATTCTGATCCTTAACATTAGCCATGACAATTTGCACAAGCAATTAACTGGTTTTGGGTTACCTCAACATGTGGTTTAACCAGAAGACTGCTGATAATATACCAGGGAAGCATGAATACCAAAACCATCTACGATGGTGCTTTGAATTGTGTAGTAACCCAGTGATGACCATGAAGCAAACTGAAACAGCAGCCCACTCTGTGACAAGCTTCGAGTTAGCCTGGTTATGGGAAAGATCATCTTGAAAAGCCATAATTTTAAAACTAAATAACAAGACGCATCAATGAATGAAAGATTTTCTGCTAGATAATTTTGTTGGGAAATTTAGAGAACCATGTTAATTTATATGTTCATGAAGCCAGATGTTCTCAATGTACACCAAATCCTTACTACTTAAAAGGGAAATATAATACGATGACAACTTGTTGGCAGACGAACACCTGAAAATAGTTAAGAGGAATTCCCCTACCTCCTCCTCCTAAACCACCAAAAAAAAAAAAATTGGCTAAATGCGCGAGGACTTCGTCTTTGACATTTCTTTGTCTCAATTCTGAAGGTAATATAGGCAATCATACAACGCAAAGAAGCTTTAACCTTTTCATGACAACATGACAAGAATAAGAATTTGTACCCACACCCCCCACCCCAACACACACACACACACACACAAAGAGTGAATTTGTTATCGAAGATCTTTCTTTTTCTTATTTGCCATTGATTTTATTTATTTATTGACTCTGTACACACTGAAGGGATAGTTGAATAGGCATGTATAATATGAGAACAACAAAAGATTTATCCAACATAAAATTATAGGAGGATTTAATTAAACTTTGGTGATCAAATGTATAGCGATCAAACATTAGCACCGCAGCCAAAATATATCAAAAGAAAGAAAAGGTTTTCAGTGCAAGACTACCACATGAAAATAGTAACCAAACAAATACATTAGAATGGTGAACCAATAACATCATTCCCCCTATGCATTAGATGGGAAGACAAATGACTGGAAACTAATAGTTAAGAGGAAGACCCAAACCTGCAGAGATGATGCTCCACGAATCAACCTCGTACATGAAGTATGCATGATAACGCTGTCCATCAGATAGCACAAGGAACATGAACACAGAGAATTAGACCAAATAAATAAGGCCAGGGCTCATATTTGATAAGTTCTACTTGATAGTTTTATGCATAGCTTTACAAATAAATTTTTTAACATATCCAAAGTAATCCCAATCATAAAACGACATAAAAGTTAATTTACACTTGCCACTCAGGTTTTGGTTTTCATTTTGTTGGGAAACAGGATGCTGTCTACTAATATTAATCGGCATTCCATTTATTTTCATGTTCTCAGAACACAGAAATCCCTTTTCAACTTTGTGAATATTAAGTTTACAAATTGCATTTCATGTTGCAAACAAGACTTGGTTGTGCTGGTAAGTTTTCACGTATTCAAAATTCATGAATTACTTTAAAATGTAGGACTTGCATATTTCAAATTAGACCAAGTTGAGTGAGTCTGTAGCATTATTTAAAAGCTCGCAGTACTTCAAGATGATGGCTGACCCATTTGTCTTGATTGGCACCCCTAATATCCAATAACCTTAATTAATCCATCAATATACAGTTCAAAATAGGCAAGTTTTCATAAACCCTAATTAATCTCAATTCATCTGTATGCATATAATATAAATATAAAACAATTAAGAATCCATTGCATAGAGTTGTATAACAATGAAAAATTAAAGATTATACCAATTCCCAGGGATAATAAGCCTGTTGAAAAATTGAGAAAATGAGGAAAGCGACATAACACAACAGCAGTCCAGCAAAGACGGTCTACAAGAATTAAACAAGTAGCAACTCAGTAAACCAAAAACAGATTAAATAAAATATTAGAATAATCAATTATATTCATACCTTCCAAAGAAGAGACTGCTGAGCGAGATTCTTCTCGAAGGATCTAATCAGCTGCTCTTGCTCTACAAATATTCACATATATTCATACATAAGTAATTCAAAACTATAGAAATTCATTAAACAATCAATTATTCAATACAGGTGCTCGTGTTGTGTGCATTGAGAAATTGGGTACCTTGGGTTTCAATGGGACGGGAATCATCGCGAGTGGGGAGAGAAAAATTGTCATCATCATCGAACTGAGATGATCGGCGAGATTTACGCCATTTTGTAGATAGCTTCTCCATCATTTCTTGTTTCTACCCATTTTCTTTCTTCACAAGATCGATTTCAATTGAAAAAGCTCGCTATTATCAGAGGTTTTAATGAAAATATAATTTCATGGATCAATACTAAAACCTTAAGCCAACACCAGTTTTCTCAACTAAGGTTACTTGGTACGTTAAATTGTCACGAGACACTTACTCGGGTGTCCAATTTTTTTTATTTTTTTTTATAACAGTGGATGTCCGGACCAGCTTGCGTGCACCTCGACTAATTCCACGGGATCCTGAAGTTCATAGTTGGTTACTCACCTCAGTGATTCTGAGTGAATATTTGGGTGTCCAATTGAAATGATGGAATTGTTCGAGGGAAAAAAAACTTCTTTATTTCAAAATAATTCAGAAAGTGACCAACTTTTATTGAAAATTGAACAAGGTATAATTCTACATTGCTCAAGAAGCATATTTCCTTTTTTAATTCATTCAGGACGTCACATGTATCGAATGATCATTTAATATTTACAAAGTAGTTTTGTTAGCTATTGACACGAGTATACCATGTTAAAAGGTCGGGGATGTGAGAGTGACGAATAGTGGAATTGGAACATGTGGTTATAAAAGGTTGGTGACAATCGGTTAAAATAAGTATTTTAATTAAATAAACTCAAAATTAAAATCAAGGTAAATTTTACATGGAGTCTACAACCTTTATGTAGTAAATTGTACACAAAATTTACTATTTGTGTCACTTACGTCCCCAACTTTTGAAAAGTGTCCCACTTGACCAAACCATTGGAAAGTAAAGTCAATTTGTATTAAAATGATGATCATTTTAACTTAAAAAGAAAAAAAAAAAAACTGGGCTTCGAATTGAAAACAAGAATAAAATTGAAAGAAGTGAGGCAAAAAAATTGCAAAAGTCACTACACAGGATGTTATTTTCCGATGGTTGCTAAGTGACTATACTTTCGACGTGATTTTTCATGCATCACCACTCTGTCCTCCTTCCGTTTAAAAATAAGCCCATTTTTGAATCCCATTCTTTCTCTTTTTGTCCCATTCATTTTTATACAATACTTATTTTCAACCATATATTCTCCAAATAAAATAACATTACACAAAAATCTAAAACTTTTCATCACTTTTTCACCACACATTCTCTCATCAATCACTATTCAAAAACTAATTCTTCCTAAAAAATGGGGGCCAAACACATGCTTAAATGTTTGAAATTGTTAATTTTTCAAACAATTCAAAATGTTGGATGAAAACAAGATTAAAAGTATAATGATTTTTTTTTTTTAAGTTCAATTGCGGTTCGAGAACATAGATTTGAAAGTACAATATCTATTGAAAGACAAATTTAAAGTTTGTTGGGTCGTATTTTTTTTTTTAACTTAAAATTTGGCTCTTTTTCTTAATAATAAACTATCATTAATAAATGCAAGTTTTCAGCATTAAAGCGTCGAAACGATTTCAATAATTCTGATTAGTCCTTTCTTTATCCGTAATTAAAATTTCAAATATAAAATCGGACTTTTTCTTGTACAAACCAATGTTATGTGCAAAATGAGTTCAGTTCCGTCTCATTATGATGCGAACTCACGTAACAATTGTAGTTACGGAACCCATGACAAATTAAATCAAATCTACGAAAGCCAAGAATCAATGTTTGAAAGAAAATTCGACCTAATAAATTATTGAACCAAAGAATCAAAACAATTGCAACAATATCTTGAGCCCTTAATTACAAAATTCATGAACCTTACTTTAATTGTTGAACGTCCAAGAATTTAATTTTGATAAGTTCGGAATTAATTTGATGAAGAACGAGAAGAAAGCATTATGTCTAGCAATAATATCTCTCAAAATTGTGTGTTTTTACAATGAAAAGAATAATCCTATTTATATATAAAATCTAATTAAAAATGGAATTAAGCTTTAAAAGATATCAAAAAGATACAATACAGGGGCTATGCAGTCTTGGCAAAATAAAAGTCTTGGCAAAATTTGGAAAATCGTGTCCCAGATTTGAACTATGCGCTAATGACTTGCGTCGTATAGGCTAGTCATCAACCTTCAATTGAGTTTCGATAAGGGGCTATGCAGTCGTATGCTTTGTTACCATATGCGGTCGCATAGGTCTTCACTTCATCCCTCATCCGCTGCTCGAATCAAGTTGATCCATCTTGTTCCGTCCTCCACGTCCAATATGAAACTTGTCCCTTTGCTTGTTGTGGTCGATGTTTCATCCACCGTAACTTGAACAAGTCATTTCATAACTTCTTTGACATTCATTGCTCGTAACCTAGTTATTGGTCCTTCCTCCACGATCAACGGGTCATTGTCCTTGCTAGCTCCCGTACCATGGTTCTCGTTATTTCCTTCATCTTCAAAAGGATTCTTCCTCGAATCTCCTCCTACATCATACCATGAGAGATCAGAAACATTGAAAATAGCATAAATGTTATACTCACCTGGAAGATCCAACTTATAAGCATTGTCATTGATCTTTTCAAGCACTTGGAATGGTCCATCGCCTCTTGATTGCAACTTTGACTCTTTTGAGCCGGAAAACGTTTCTTTCTCATATGCACCAAAGCCCAATCTCCTAGTTCAAATATAATGCGTTTTCGTCTCTTATTTACTTGAGAAGGATAATGATAATTTTTCTTCTCAATCTGGCACCATACCCTCTCATGGAGGGATTTTACCAAGTTGGCCTTCTTCTTTCTATCCAAACTACATTTCTCATTAACAGGTAAATGAATTAAATCCAAATGTGTAAGTTGATTAAAACCATAAACAATTTTAAATTGAGTATAAGAAGTACTAGAATGCGTTGCCCTATTATATGCAAATTCTATGAATGGCAAGCAATCTTCCCAACTTTTCATATTTTTATTGACTATAGTGCACAATAGATGTATCATAGTCCTATTAGTAACCTCAGTTTGCCCATCCATTTGTGGGTGACAAGTTGTAGATAATAATCATTTAGTTCCTAACTTACCCCCACAAAACCTTTCAAAAAATGACTAAAGAACTTAACATCCCTATCCGATACAATACTCCTAGGTATCCCATGTAAGCGTAATATTTCCTTAAAAAATAAATCCACAATATTGGTGGCATCATCAGTTTTATGACATAGAATGAAATGTATCATCTTACTAAATCTATCTACCATGACAAATATGGAATCTCTTCATTTCTTAGTCCTAGGTAAACCCAACACAAAGTCCATAGACACATCAACTCAAGGCTCACTAGGAATGGGTAATGGCGTATACAAACTTTGAGGTAAACCTTAGACTTTACCTTTTTACAAGTGATGCATTTACTACAAACCCGATCAATATCAACATTTATTTTAGGCTAATAGAAGTGTTCATTTAGCATATCTAAAATTTTATTAATCTCACGTACTGACAATTCTCTTATTTAACACTTAAGTACACATAACTTATTCTACCGAAACAAATATCCATCATGCCTAAAGAATCTATCTATAGTACTTTTGTCAGATGATTCATATATATATATATATTAGAAAAGTACGAGCACCTAAAGAAATAAGTACATACCTCCATGACAATGCATTTGCCATCATATTTTCTTTACTTTTCTAGTACCAAATAACATATGGAAATGTCTCGATGAACTCCATTCACCTTGCGTACCTCTTGTTTAGTTTACATTGATCCTTTAAATGCTTCAATGACTCATGATCGGTGTGAATCGTGAACTCTTTAACCATATGTAGTGTTGCCATGTCTCCAAAGCTATATTCAAATCCTAGTAATTTAGCACCTAAAGAAATAAGTACATACCTCCATGACAATGCATTTGCCATCATATTTTCTTTACTTTTCTTGTACCAAATAACATATGGAAATGTCTCGATGAACTCCATTCACCTTGCGTGCCTCTTGTTTAGTTTACATTAATCCTTTAAATGCTTCAATGACTCATGATCGGTGTGAATCGTGAACTCTTTAACCATAGGTAGTGTTGCCATGTCTCCAAAAACTCTTTGTCATATGTAGGATAGTTGAGAGCTATTCCACTTAACTTTTCACTAAAGTAAGCTATTGGCCTTCGTTCCTACATTAATACAGCTTCAATACCTATTCGTGAGACATCATATTCAATCTCAAAAGTATTTTTAAAGTTATGTAGTGTTAAAATCGGTGCGGTACACAACCCATCTTTAATAGTATTAAAAACATGTTCTTGTGTTGAGCCTCAATGAAATCCTACACTTTTCTTTACAATATCTGTGAGTGGTGTGGCAAGTGAACTAAATTTTTTAACAAAACGTTATAAAAGCTAGCTAAACCATGAAAACTTCGTACCTCAGTTGTGTTTTTAGGTGTTGGCTACTCCTTGATAACTTTGATGTTCTACTCATCCACTTCAATACCCTTTGCACTAACAACATAACCAAGAAAAACAACTTTTTCCATGTAAAATGTACATTTTTTAAAATTAGCATAAATGTGTTCTCATCTTAAGACCACAAGCATACATCTTAAATGTCTTATATGCTTATTTAAATCCTTACTATACACCAATATATCATCGAAGTAAACTAGTATGAATTTACCTATATATGCATGCAGGACATTGTTTATTAATCTCATAAACGTGTAGGTACATTAGTAAGTCCAAATGGCATGACTAACTACTCATATAAATCATGCTTAGTCTTATAAGTACTTCTCCACTCATCCTCATCTCTCATCCTAATTTGATGATATCCACTTTTAAGATCGATTTTGCTAAAAATGTATGATCCATGCAATTCATCTAACGTATCATCTAACCTAAGTATAAGGTTATCATCTAACCCAGGTATAGGGTGACGATATTTTATCGTTATAATGTTAATTGCCTGACAGTCTAAACACATCCTCCAAGTCCCACCTTTCTTCAGCACTAGTAGTACAACATGACACATGGACTCATACCTTCCTCACATACCCTTTGTTCATCAAGTCTTCCACTTGCCTTTGAAATTCCTTAGTCTCCTCGAGATTACTCCGATAAGCCGACATGTTTGAAATGACAACTCTAGGTACAAAGTCAATTTGATGCTCATACCTCGAATGGGTGGAAGCCTACTCGGAATGTCCTCCGAAAACAAGTATTCGAACTTCTACAACAAAGAAGTAGCCAAATTAGGGAGGGATGTTTTAGATTTCTCAAAATTGATGAGTGATATCTTAAAAACCAACAAGATCATAGGTCGGTTCTCAATTACTACCGTCTTTAACTCACTTCAATTTGCAAAAAAAAATTCACTTTCGACTTTTCTCTTATCTCATAAGACTTTTTTTCTTTACTCTCTTGTGGCTCTACTCTTTTTTACTCATAATTAGCCACCTCACTTTTTTCTATCTTACTTTCTTGTTGTGAAACATCAATCTCACTCTAGTTTTCTCCCAATCTTTTTTTCCTCATTTTTTAATTTGAGTTGACTGTTATAAACTTGTACTAGTGCTAACGACACAAGAGTAATAGATTTTCCATCTTTAGTAAAGCTATACCTATTTTTTACCCATCATGCATCATTCTCCTACCATATTGTCATGACCTTCCAAACAAAATACGTCTGGCATGCATAGAAAATACATCACACACCACTTCATCATGATACCTCCCAATTGAAAAACTCACCAACACTCACATATTCATCTTAATCTCTCCACATTCATTCAACCGTTGCAATTTGTAAGGCCTAGATGTTTTCGTATAGTTAATCCCAATTTCTCAACAAGTGTAGTGCTAGCCACATTGGTATAACTATTCCCATCAATAATCATACTACATACATTGTTGTTGACGTAGCATCTTGTATGAAATATGTTCTCCCTTTGTTGCTCCAAGTCACCCACTTTGATTTGAGCACTAAGAGCTGTCGTGTAACTGACAGCCCTCCCACTGCATATTTCACTTTCTCACCATCACTAGCATCTTCCAATTTTTGCATCATAATCACCCTCATTATCACTCACCATTTCTCTATTATCATGCAAGATCATCACCATTTTGTTTGAACATTGAGAAGCAATGTGTCATGATTCCAAACACCTAAAGGATTTGATATCCCAATTCCTAGGGGATCGAGATTCCATCTTAGGTGTAGCTTTGCTAGTAACTTCCTCTCTTCCCTTTGATAGCTTAATCCTACTTTTTGAAACAACTTTATCACCTTTATTGTTATCACACTTTAGTTTTCAAGAAGAGTTAGGACCCGAAGAACCCGATGGGTATCTAGCTACTTCCTTCCTCTTCAACCGCCTCTCCACTTTTATAACTACATGTAGCTTATCTTCCAACTCCACATAAGGGTGTAGTTCTACCACATTAGTTATCTCCTTGTTCAAACCATTAAAACACCGAGTGGCCTCCCGATCCTCATCAACATTTGCTCTAATCATGGTTTTTGCTATAAAAGTGCAAACCGCAAGTGCACAGATCGTGTTCAAGTAATAAAATGGACTTTTTGAGTCCGGATTGTCGATCTCTCAAGGAATTCTTACTTCTGATTACACAACTTTATTCAATTACATTTTAACAATAAAAAAAACACACAATAAAACTTGATTTTGAAAAATAAGGAAATCAACTAAAATCTACAAAATAAGAAAACATAAACACTTGAAAATTTCGGAGGAAAAATGTGGTTAGGATTCATGGTTTCGCTTAAACGTCGCCTAATTAATTTCTCTATAAGTTAATTAATAAATTACTTATTTATATGTTAGACCCGATTTTCCAATTTTAGTTAATTACCCCTCTTGAACGAAATTAACCATAATTGGTTAGTTAACCTACAATATCTCTATGTCGATTAAAACCAAACAAACACATTAAATATTTGTGAAAATAGCTCAACGGGTCACCTAGGGTTAGGGGTATATCTCTATCCCCTACACAAATCTAGAGTATTTACTATTTGGTATAAAATGTAAAATCTTCTCCCGAACGATGTACAAATCACTAAACTCGATCATTTAATGGCCTAATAAATGAAAGACATTCAACACAATAATAAATACACATGAAAATAAGCATTTTAACATTAAAAAATATTAAAATTAATTAAAGTTAGTGATAAGTGCATTTTGTGTACTTATTCGGGGCCATTTTACTAAGTTCGTGTGTCGTTTTATCATTACATTTACTTAACTTAAGTTATTTTTATCTTCTTTTAGTTTTGAACCTGTTTCTAAGTAATTGAAAAAGAAA
>CAIGRQ010151499.1:0-26062 GCA_903798375.1 Fraxinus sp. D2006-0159
TTTAAACTGAAACGATATCAATGTCATCAAAATTATACTAAAACGACAATGATATCATTATGTATCAAACTCACAAAATAACATAACGACGTCCATATCGTTTCAATAGAAATTTGACGAGTTTGAAATTGTTCCAGTTTAAATAATAACTACAACGACGAAGATATCGATTCTTTACATATGAAACGAAAATAATATCGTTATGTCTAAAAACGATGATTCGATAATCCTTGACCACTCATCATGCCTTCAAAATATGTAGGACGGTCGAAAGAGGTCATTAAGTGAGTTGATACCACTCGAATGACTTAGAAAAAGCGAACGAAGATACTTTCTGTCGGAATAGTTCGAAAGTGGTATACAATCATGAGAACACAAATGTTCCCATAGTTTCTTTTGAGTGAGATCAAATCCATTTGATGACTTATTTCGATCGTCATGTATATGTCGGATGCATGTCAGGCGATCGTGGAAGGTCGAATTATCATATTTAGCATAAACGATATAATTATCGTTTTATATAAGATATAATTATCGTTTTATATAAACTACAATGATATATATGTCATTTTAGTTATGATTTAAACTAAAACGATATCAAGGTAGTCAAAATTGTACTGAAACGATAATGATATCGTTATGTATCAAACTCACGAAATAATATAACGACATACATATCGTTTCAATACAAATTTGACAAGTTTGAAATCGATCCAGTTTAAATAATAACTACAACGACGGAGATATCGTTTGTTTACATATAAAATGAAAATGATATCGTTATTCTAAAAACGATGATTAAATAATCCTTGACCACCCATCATGACTTCAACATACGTAGGACGATCGAAAGAGGTCATCAAGTGAGTTGATACTACTCGAATGACTTAGAAAGAGGGAACAAAGATACTTTCTGTCAGAATAATTCGAAAGTGATATACAATCATGGGAACACAAATATTTCCACAGTTTCTTTTTGACTGAGATCGAATCCATTTGATGACTTATTTCGATCATCCTTATGTGTCAGATGTCGTCAGTTGGTTGTGGACGGTCGAATCATCGTGTTTAGAAGAAACCTTATAATTATCGTTTTATGTAAACTAAAATGATATATATGTGTCATTTTAGTTATGATTTAAACTAAAATGATATCAATGTCATCAAAATTGTACTAAAACGGCAATGATATCGTTATGTATCAAACTCACGAAATAACATAACGACGTCCATATCGTTTCAATACAAATTTGGTGAATTTGTAATCTTTCCATTTTAAATAATAACTATAATGACTTAGATATCATTTCTTTACATATAAAACGAAAATGATATCGTTATGTATAAAAACGACAATTCGATAATTCTTGACCACCCCTCGTGAGTTTATTTATCGCTTTTTTTGTACTCCGAACTGATGAGGTGTGATACTTACCTTTTGTGTTTGTTTGTAGGGTCGGCTCAAAGGTCTGAGTTTACAGAGTGTGATTGGGACACTATGAACGAGGTCTACAGCAAATCCCTTGATCGACGTGACTTCAGCCATTTAATCTAGTCCACCCTCTTTTTCTAGGACTTTGGCTTAATGACCCAGATGTAAGATGCTCTCAGACTTTTATATTTCTTTTAACCGCTTTGTATAATTTCACTGACCTTGTATTCTTTGTGTTACAAAGAGCTTCAATAAGAGGTGCCTTTCTACCCCCTACATGGTTACCATCCGAACCAAGAAGTCTAAGACCTCGAGTGACTCCACAACATCGGATCGCTCCCAAGGTAGACCAACATTGGCCAAAAGGTTCGACAAGCTTGAATCAGAGGCCCTTACACTTCTGCCTCCGGAGGCCCAGACAGCCACGGCGACGTTCCACAGATTTTAGATGAAAAGTGGCAGAACTTTGTCGAAACAAATGACGCTATGGACGTCGTCACCACATCGATGGCTCAGATAGCCAGATTATTCGGCATGGCTGTAGAGGTGGAGGCCCTCTTTAAAAACCTTTAAAGTAAAAATATTGAGTTTGCCAGCAAGGCTTCCCAAGCTGAGGAGGTGGCCAATAAGCCAAAGGTCGAGGTAGAGGCCTTGAAGAAAAGGAGCGTCGAGGAGTCAACGATGCTCACTTATGCCATAACATAAATTGATTCTTTGAAGAAGGAGGTCCACCTATCCCAAAGCGAGGTGGACTCCTTAACGAAGCCATTGGAGACTTTTGATGCTCATCAGAAGCTTGCGGTCGAGGCCTTGGAAAAGGCTAATAAAGAGAACTTTCTTCTGAAGGGAAAGGTGGGGGAGCTGACCTCTCGGGTAACCGACCTTATTGAAGAAGTCAAGACTGTTCGAAGCAACGCTGAACGTGCCAGCAGTGATGCTGAGAAATATTTCATGGCCAACTTCCATCTGACTGAGGCATACCAATACTTTGGGGCATATTGGAAGAGGTATGCCTACGTTGAGGTCATTGAATGGCTGGAGGGTAACACTTGGGACGTCAATACTTCTGAACTGAGGGCTGAGTTCCTTGAAGGCTAAGCAGAAGGGTTTGAGCTTTAAACTCCAGCTGAAGGGGGCCAAGTGATTGAGGTGGATGATGACGCAGCTGAAGAGGCTGTTGTAGATGTGGCAACCAATGCCATTGTTTCCTTCGTGGCCCCTTCACCCCCACCTGCCTAGAATAGCTTTCTTTTTTTCATTTTTCATATATTCCCAAAGTGTAACAGCTTCGGTCCAATGAATGTAAACATTCTTTTATGAATAAAATAACTCCATTTGTTCAATATTTGTGTTCCTTTATTTCATGCATCATTACTACTTCTGCTAAATTCCGAAATTCTCACCAATATAAATTTGAGCCATCCATACTTGGCACAACTTCAACTTAATAATAACATCATATATATAAAAACTTGTAAATACTTTCGAGCACAATTTCATGTGACTCAGCAAGACTAGATCGAGTATAACGTCAGAGTAATAACGACATCATAATTCTAACCACATCAGAGGCATAATAACATCAGAAATATACCTTTAGAAACATAATATCAAAAGTATAATAACATCAGAAGTTAGTGATTTTAGCAACATAACACCATATATGCAATTTGGATCTCAACAATGTAATTGAACTTAAAATTTCACAAGTGTTTGTAGGTCATAAGACCTCTTTTTAGCATGATTTAGACCTTTGAACATGTTTAAATAAAAAGATATTTGCTATCAGAGCTCTTTTAATCAGATATTTAATCGGATCTATTTACATAGTACTTCGGCTAATTACCTAAAACATTTAAAATTTATCCAAGTTGTGTACCTTTCCTATCTTCTGGAGTGGATTGATACTCATGATCCTGAGGCTTTTGGCACCTCAGACGTCAGTCCGAGTTCGTTTATAATTTGTTTCTGATGTATAGGCAGTTTTGCTTGCCTTTCTTTTCCTAAGCCTGAGGTTGAATAGCTTACATATATTCCGAGAATATTTTCTTTTTGAAGTGTCTTTATTATAGGAAGCCCCTTTTTGATAGAATTGGGTTTTCCTAAAACGAGATCCTTCCTCTGACTTTTTGCTAGTAGGAAGATTTTCAATATGCGAGCTTTATTTTTTCCTTCATGGGGCTGTGCGGTTCCCCATTCCGAGGCTTCCTTAGCTTTTTAGCTTAAGGATATGTTTTTTTCCCAGGGTTTTTACCCTTTGAGAGATATTTTATGAACATATATGATAAGGAGAACTTTTTTCATTGACCATTCAAGATGTGTGCATCATTGATAATATTTTCGCAGATGTTCTATATTCCATGGATGAGGCTGTGCCTTTCCATCCATATTTTTGATTTTGTAAGTTCCGGGATGAACTTATTTATTTATACGGTAGGGACCTTCCCAATTGGGGCCAAGAGTCCTAGAGCCATGCTCTTTTGATGATGGGAACATCCTCCGAAATATTAGTTCAGTTAAGCGAATTGACCTCTTTTTTACTTTCGACTTGTAGTACCTCGTCATCTTTCTTTGATATATAGCCAACTTTTCTTGAGAATTGTCTCTCTTTTCTTCGAAGAGGTCAAGCTCGTATTTTTTTATTTTATCATTGGTTACTTCATTGAAGTGCATCCGCTGGGGAGATGGTAGACATATCTCAACAGGGCTCATAGCCTCTACTCCGTAGATCGTAGAAAATGGGGTTTCACCCATAGCGGTTTTGCTTGTAGTTCGGATAGCCCAAAGTACTTGGGGGCAACTCATCAACCTAAACTCCTTTGGAAGCGTCTAGCTTTCTTTTCAACATACACTTGATTTTTTTGTTTACAGCTTCGAGCTGCCCGTTTGCCTGAGGATGATGGGATGAGGAAAAATGCTTCTTTATACCCAGCTCCTCACACATATCCTTGACCTTTTTGTTATCAAATTGTCTGCCATTGTCTGACACAATTGAATGGGGAATTTCGAACCTACAGATGATGTTCTTCCATAAGAACTTGGAATTGTTGGCCTCGGTGATTTTGGTAAGTGGTTCAGCTTCTACTCATTTAGTGAAATAATCAATGGCGACAATTGCAAAGCTAGAGTTTCCTCTCCCTTTTGGAAGAAGTCCTATAAGATCGATTCCCTATTTTGCAAATGGCCAAGGGCTAGACACCACATTTAACTCTTGAGAAGGTTGTCTTTGAATAGTAGAAAAATGTTGACATTTGTCACATTTTCTAACATACTGTTGCGCATCCTTTTCAAGGTGGCCAATAGTATCCTTGTCTCAGCACTTTTTGTGCAAGGGACCATCCTCGAGCGTGGTTCCCACATGCACATTCATGTATTTCCCGAAGTACTTAGTCTGCCTGCTCTTCTCCAATGCATCTGAGCAGAGGTAATGAGAACCCTCGCTTATATAGCACTTCGTCTTGTAGGATGAAGTGGACAACTCTTCTTCTGAGCTTCGAAACCTCCTCTTTTTGAGGAGGTAGGGTCTTCTCTTTGATAAAAGATATTATTGACTTTATCCAGGCTGGGTTGTCTTCAATCCACATCATAGTTTTGCTATTTGCAATGGATGGTCCTTCAAGATATTATATAGGTACACATGTAAGCAGTTCGAAATCCTTGTTGCTTGCCAATTTGGACAGTGCATCGGCATGGACATTCTATGTGCGTGGGATTTGCACTAGCTCAAAGCTTTCAAAAAAGGGTATGAAATCGAGGACCAACTTTAGATATGCTGCCATAGACTTATCCCTGGTCGAGAGATTTTCATGTACTTGACTTACCACTAGCTGTGCGTCACTACTGATAACGAGTCTCTTTAATTTCATTTTTTTTGGGTAATCTTAAGCCCACGAGGAGGGCTTCATATTCTGCAGCATTGTTGGTGGCTTTGAAACCAAACCTCGCACCACATGTGAGTTTGTGTCCTTCAGGGCTGACCAAGACAACTCTTGTTCCCGATCTTGTTTCTCCTGCTGACCCATCAATCGATAGGTTCCAAAATGGGGATTCTGCAGGTTCCATTATCTCTTCTATTTCTGGGATAAAGGTGAATTCTGCTATGAAGTCTGCAAGGGTGTGACCCTTGATAGAAACCTTGGTTTGAAAGTAAGGTCGAACTTGCTAAGTTCTACAGCCCACTTCAGCATTCTTCCTGAAGCATCTGTCTTTTACAGCACTTGTTCGAGAGGAAAATTTGTCAATACTTATATACCATGGGCTTGGAAATATGGCCTTAACTTCCTTGAAGCTGTTACTAAAGAGGGCCAATTTTTCCATATCAGGGTAGTGATTTTCTGCTGCTATAAGTGCTTTGCTGATGTAGTACGTGGGCAATTGGTGGTTGTTTTCTTCTCTTATTAAGACTGAGCTAATTGCCTCAAACTTCACTGCCAAGTACAATTGTAATGGCTCGTGATCCTTAGGTTTGGAGAGGATGGGAGCTTGTCCGAGATGCTTCTTCAACTCATGTAAGCCTCTCTCACATTCTTTTGTCCATTGGAATTTGTTTCCTCCCTTAAGGACTTTAAAGAAGGGTAGGCATTTGTCTGTTGCCTTAGAGATGAAGCGGTTCAAAGCTGCTACTCGTCCATTGAAGCTTTGAACTTCCTTTGGCTTTTGGGGTAACTTTATTTCAATCAAAGCTTTGATCTTTTTAGGGTTCGCTTTAATGCCTCTTTGGTTAACAATGTAGCCCAAGAATTTTCCTGAAGAGACTCCAAAGGCACATTTTAAGGGATTGAACTTCATTCGATACTTTCTCAGGACCTGAAAGGTTTCATCAAGGTTTCTGATATGGCTTCCTGCCTTTAGGCTCTTCACCAACATGTCTTCCACGTAGACTTCCATGGTTTTTCCAATAAGGTCAACGAACATTTTATTGACAAGTCTCTGGTTAGTAGCTCCTGCGTTTTTCAACCCGAAGGGCATAACCTTATAGCAATAGAGACCTTTGTCTGTGATGAATGAGGTGTGTTCTTCATCAACTGGAAACATGGGGACCTGGTTCAGCCTTTCTTAGGGAATTCGAATAACATTTCCTTGCACTTTGTCGGTCACTTGCGATAGTGGCTATGCCATTTTCAGTTGGGAACTTTATATAGAAGTGATGTATGGAAGTAACAGCCCACAATTCTTTCGAGGCTGGTCTTTCAAGTACTCCATGGTAAGCAAATTGATTATCAACTACTAGGAATTTCATAAAATGGCGGGCAATCAGAGGAGCAACCCCCATCTCTATTGCTAGAGTAATCTTTCCCTAGGGATGATGTTGTCTCACGTGAAGCCATATAAAGGGAAATTCATTGGGGTCAGTTTGTGCTCAACCTCCATTTTGTCAAAGGTAGTCCCAAAGATAATGTTGACCGAACTCTTGTTGTCAGCCCCGAAGTAACTTGCGATAGAAAATACTTAACAATATCTCTTCTTTTTTGCCTATGTGACATAACTTCGGGGTTGATATTCAAGTGGTATCAGTTGATTTTTGGATCAATGCCTATCATATTGACATGTTTCCAGGTGAATATATCAATATCTTTCAGTAAGAAACCTTCCATCTCTTCCATTGCTCTTAGTTAGTGATGGTAAAAAAACCTACCCCACCCCGAATGGGGTGAAAAAACCCGCCCCGACAGGTTGGTAGGGCTGGGTGGGACGGGGAGGGGTTGCCATCCCCGAAGTACCCCGAACCCATCCCGTGAAGAATAAAATAAATTAGTTAACTACAAATTAAAAAAAAAATAGTTATCTGAAAATCTTAGAAAAAAATAAATAAACGGAGTCGAAAACGAGGCAAGCTAGCGCCCCGAACCCGCCATGCCCTGTCTAAGGTAGGGCGGGGCACGGGGTGGGAGAGGGTGGGCCCGAGTTCGCCTCGTTGCCATCTCTACTCTTAGTGGTAGATATTTTCCCACTTGTAGGTGCTTAGAGGGATCCAAGGGGTCTGTTGGAAAACTTTCCATCTCCTCCATCGGCTCCGTTTGAGTTTCCCAATCAATGATGCGAGGATCTAATTCCTCTAAGTTAACTGCTTCTTCAGCAGTCCTCTCTTCCTTAGGGATGGTTTGTTTTTCATAGATAGCCTTTTCTTCAGAGGTTTGTATGACACCAAGAAAATTCCCTCTTAAAAACGTATCAACCATTTCGACGCTTCCCCTTGTTCAGGGGTCCTCCCTTATTTAGGGACGTCATGTATCTTCAGGTCGGTGGTAATGATGTTGACTATCCTTGGTTCAGCCTTTCTTAGGGAATTTGAATAACATTTCCTTGCACTTCGTTGGTCACCTCGGATAGTGGCTATGCCATTTTCAGTTGGGAACTTCATGCAGAGGTGATGTATGGAAGTAACAGCTCACAATTCTTTCAAGGGTGGTCTTCCAAGTACTCCATGGTAAGCAGATTGATTATCAACTACTAGGAATTCCATAAAATGGTGGGCAATTAGAGGAGAAACCCCATCTCTATTGCTAGAGTAATCTTTTCCCTAGGGATGATGATGTCTCCTGTGAAGCTATATAAAGGGAAATTCATTGGGGTCAGTTCGTGATCAACCTCCATATTGTCAAAGGTAGTCCCAAAGATAATGTTGACTAAACTCTCGTTATCCACCAATATTCATTTCAGGCCATTTCGGGGTCACGACAGCCCTTACTACGAGGACGTCACAGTGTGGATGATGTACATTTGTTGCGTCTTCTTAGGTGAACATAATTGGAGGGATTGTTCATTCGTTCGTGGATCGATTTACTATAAAGCTCGTCGTAGGGGGATCAGTTGCTTCCCTAGCATAATTTCGTTGTGCGTTTCTAGACTCTCCTCCGACATGTGGACCCCCAATTATGGTATCTATTTCCCTGATGGGCTCTTGGCCGACATTGGCTGGGGGGCTTCGCCTTTTCCTTTAACCTTCTCTAAGTATTTCTGTTTCATTTTCTCTTTCCCTTGGGGGGTCATTTCTATTGAGGAGTCTCGCTCGATACTCCCAGAATGCTGGATTTGCCTAGGAGGATTATTTCTTTTAAAATTCCTCCATCTTCATCGATTTGGGTTTTGGGGGTATCTTGCGACATCCCAGCAATCTTTCGTTCGGTGACCATGGGTTTGATGGTACATACAATAACTAGGCGCTTCATTTCTATTTCTAGGTTCATCATTTCGTCCCCTACCTATTTCCCTTTTAGTTTCTTTGGTAGGGCTAGCGCCGATACATTTCATCACCGGGGTTTACTTCCTCGTAGGCCAGGGTTAGCACTACATGAGGGTAGCTGTAGTTAGTACATGCCCATGATTCAGGGGTACTTGACGGTCCATTAAATGAGATGTTGGCCTTGTTCTATGGTCTCTCAGTTCTTCACTAAGGATTTTTGTTCTGCACATCTATCCAAAATAAAGAGTTCATGTCCAGACCTCCTCTTAGAGTAGTTAGTGCTTTTCTATCTGTGACTTGCACACAATAGGTCATCTCATCAGTTAAGCGGGATAAGAAACTTTTCAGCACCTCACTCTGCTGTGTCGCATGTCCTGCAATAGTTGAATGGGCTTGTCGTCCTCTTTGCTAGTAGCAAAACGTTTTAGAAATGTTTTCTTGATATCTGGCCAACTTCAGATGCTACCTTCTGGTAACCTCGTATACCAGACTTAAGCCTTCCACTTAGGGTTAGATGAAAGGCTCTGCATTTCATGGTTGGGGTAGCCCCTTTCAGGTTCATGTGAATTTTTTAGCTGTTGATGTGTTTTGCAGGGTCATCTTTTCTATCATAATTGGGTATTTTAGGAAGTGTGAAGTGGTTCAACATTGGTGCATCCCTGATGGGTTGTGAGAATGGTGAGCGATCATCGTCATCATCCAGGTCACAGGACCTCTGGGGTTCATCAGGATTCTCACCTTCCTCTTGATAGGTCTGGAGAGGTGGTTGTGAAGATCCTGCTTCGTTCCTGGCTCGATCCCTTCTTTCATGTCTATTTCTAGAGGGATGGATCTGAGGTTCCTCATGGTATATAGGTTGTTGTTCTTCATTTTGGAAAGGCTTCTTTTGTCTATTTCTAGGCATATAGGAGGATGGGTTTACTTATTTCTAGGTAACCCTGGGCCTATCCTATCAAAGACACTTGCCGACCTCTATGGTCGATTCTCCGATTTATAATTCGGAGGGAAGTTGTATTGGGCTTCATGAGGTTGTTCCGAAGCATAATTTATTGATGTATCAACCCCAACTTCTCTTTCTTGGGCGCTATATTATCCTGCCAGGCTTTGGACTTCATCTTCTTCATGATAACACTCTTGAGGGCCACCATATGCATTTTCGTGGGTTGCATGTGAGGGATGGGGGACCCTCTGTGACCTTGCATGCTCCTCAACATTTCATGTATGACCATGTTCTGTTGGGTATTGCTTCTCATATTGGCTGCCATTGTGGCCATTTCCCTGATAAGCCTTGCAGCTATCCTGCCCCCGCCTCTGGACCCACCTTGCATATGTTGTGTAGATCGTTGGCAGATGGCAGGGGCTGCTCATGAGGGTTCCCCTTCTTCAGGGTGTTCCCTTATTTTACGAGGGGCATTTTCATCTCCACTTGAACTTATTTTCTCACAAACTTGTTCCTTAGCAGGTTTTCCTTTTTTTCAAGGATCAAAAGCAGATGTTGGGTTTTAACTGTTCTTTCTTCAAGAATCTTCCTTTTTCAAGGATTAAAACTTTTTTTCCTAATAATATTTTTTGGATACCTTTTTCGACAAATATCTTCATGGTTAAATGTCAGATTCTCACAGACGACGCCCATCTGTTGATCTCAAAAAATGAACTCAACAGATGTCGAGCACATCCTTACCACATCTAACGTTTGCTCCGACGCATTTTATATCAGCAACAGTCCAGTAGTTGTCATTTTCGAACGGGGGAGGCATTTTCCAGCAAGAGACAGAAATGTTCGGGTTCCGGTGAATGAAATCGATGTGATTGCACTAACTACAATCAACGAACTATTTTTTATTCGAATATACGCTTTGGCTTAAAGATATATGTGGAAGGATAAATGAAATGCTCATACAAATTGTAATATTGTAGTTTGCACTTTGATGTAAAACGTGAATGAGACGATAGAAATCCAACACAATCCTTTCATAAAACTCTTCCAATCCCAAGTGTATATTTTGATGTATATAGTTGCCTTTTTCTTATTTAGAATCTCAATTTCATCCCCTTCCAATTCACGGGAAGATGTTATTTATACTATGTTGGTTGACGTGATGTCTGTTGGATCAAAATCCACGTTGCGCTATCTTCCCAATTGGGGCATTACATCATAGTTCATGCATATAATTAATACATTGACAAGGGGTTAGCCACCCTATACTAATAGGTTGACATACTAACAACTTTATTACAACTATTACATCAGTCATTTCAGGGAGATCTTCGAATCTTTCTTCAGATAAGGACATCGGCTTTGGGCTTCGAGAGATTTGGGGACTTCGATGGAGATCTTTTAAGGCTAGCCTTCCAGGCGGGTGACTTTGGTTTATATCAGGTCTAGGTAGGGCCTTGTCATGGACTTCGTCCTGTATCACTTGGACATCGGCTGTGACATGAGGACGTCGGCATGTTCAAAGCTTTCTGTGTTCTGCCCTCTGGGGAACCCAGTTTGACTTTTCTGTTAACTTTTTCTGCCATGTGACTTTGTTACGTGGCGTAATGACTCTGAGCTCTGAGCCACGGAGGCGAGGAACAATAATGTCCATATCGTTTCAATACAAATTTGAGGAGTTTGAAATCGTTCCATCTTAAATAATAACTATAACGACGTATATATCGTTTATTTACACATAAAACGAAAATGATATCGTTATGTCTAAAAACGACGATTCTATAATCCTTGACCATCCCTCAACAATTGACCACCACCCGCCACCTAGACCACCAAACCCTACTACCATTTAAACCCTCTCACCTCCATCTTCAACCTCTTGTGATGTAGGATGAATCCAGCCCAGGGGCATTTTCGCCATTTATTGAATAATCAGATTTATTGAATTTTGAATAAAATATTTTCAAAAAGTTTTTTCAAAATTTCAAATTAAACGCGTTTTCCAGTTTTATGTTTTGAGAAACAATTTTCCATAATGACAAAAAGAACGCATTTTCAAAATATATACTCAAAACACAAAACTCAAAATGAATTCAAAACTAAAAACTAAAAACTGAAATAGGAAGAGAACAACACGTTAAGTTTAGGTTTGGTACATGGATGGAATTAGGTCAATAATGCTACTTGTACCAAGTTAGGTAACAAAAGTGGGTGTACGATTGAGATTAAAAGGCATTGGATGGTAGAGATCTTGCAACTTTGTTGAACTCATTTACTGGATTAATTACATTTTTAGAAGGCATATACACAGAGAATAACTCAAGAAAATGAGTAGTTAGATCGTTCATGTCTACCACTTTTACGGGGAAGAGTATGGATGTAAAAAAAACTCGATGGCTCGGGCTCTGCTCAGAAAAAACTCGAGTCTGGCCCGGCTTGGGCTCGGTTACAATGAGCCGAGGCTCGGACCGAGCCTCATTTTTTTTATGGGCTTTGCTCGACTCAGCTCAGGCCCAAAAAAGTTCGGTACAAAAAAGTTCGAGTCGAGTCCAAGTTTTTTTATTTAATTTATAGTACGTATAAACTGTACAAATTATAAATTTTTTAAGTAAAAAATGTAGATTTGACATTAAAAACAAAAAAACCCGAGCCGGCTCGACCCGGGCCGCTGAGGCTCGAGCAAAAAGCTGGGGCCGAGCCTCTTTTTTTTTTTGGCCGGGCTCGAGTTGAGCCCAAAAAAGTTCGGCACAAAAAAGCTTGAACCAAGCCCGAGCTTTTTTTTCGGCTCAGCTCGTTGACATAGCTAGGGAAGAGTTGATAGTAACCAATATTGGTCATCACTCGACACACAAAGAAACATGAAAAAATTATACATTATAGTGAGGAACCTTCAAAATTTCAGGCGTAAAATCCACAACAAGACTTCAGTAGAATTCCAAAAAGATAACATACAATAAGTAAATCCACCTGAAAGCTATAAATATACATGACTAAAGAAAAAATAATAACTCATAATAAGAAAAAATTCACTGAACAAACAATAAAAAGAAGGTAGCTAACAAGCTAATAACTGTTTTCATTAGTCAATGTATTGAAAGCAAGTAGGGTGAATGTTTTATATAATATTAATATTAATTGTTGAATTATAATCTGATTTTTGAAATACAATCTTTAAAAATCTGTTTGGATGTAATTTCCTCTAAAATCTATTCAAATTAAAGAAGCTTTTAATCATCCACTAATTACTGATGACACTCAAATTTTGGTGATGAAAGCTTTGATATTTTCTTGGTCTAATCTTGGAAAGAAAAAGATAATACCATTTTTTTTCTTGAATAACTTTCCATGATTTTATGATATTCATTTCTTTTTTCCTCGAGAGAAATACTTGACCATATAAAAAAATAATAAGACAGGATAATATTCCACAAATTCTCATTCCTGTTCATTTTATTTCAACAAATTGGAATCTGAACTGAACGAAACCGGTCGATTTTAACCAGAAAAACTGTGTATTGACCTCAATCAGTCCAGCCCACTAGACAGTTGATCCTGATCCAGATAGTCCTGTCACACTAAATTAACGTAAAAGTCCTTGTATTGGGCTCTTTTATATATAGATCAATATTTATCACTTTCTTCTTTTCTTTCCTCCAAATGGAAACTTTATAAATAACTTTCGTAATTACTGATTTTCGTCCTGAAAATTCATATATTCACGGAGGTGGTGGTTCAAAATTATTTTCGGATTTTTAATATACGGAAAAATCTAAGTCCAAAACAAATTATTAATTTCTTGAATTTGATTTTTTTTTCATTCCAATTTATTCTACCTTTCTCACTAATTAACTTGTTTTTTTAATAGTTTTTATGATTTATTTATTTCTTTATTTAATCACCGGCTCGACTCAACGCAACCCTTTGATTTTTAATCCTTCTCCTTTTCGGGGTAGATGACCAAGTCTCTTTTGAAAGCATCGACAAATTGTTTTATATAAATAATTGTGTGTGAGACTTTAAATAAAACTATTATATGACCAAAAAAAAAATTCCCGTTTTTCACAGTTTCCAATTTCCTGTTGAATAAAGGACTCAAATAGTGTTAGTCTAAGAGCGTAACAAGAATTGTAATTGCCCCTTTATAGCAAAAGTTTCTTAGAATATATACAAACCCTAAAATCATATGAATTTGCTTTTCTAAATTCTCCATAATCTTCCCCAGAAAATTTGTGATTTTTTCGCACTTCGTCATGGAAGAACAACCGGGTAAGCATTGACTCTTTGTGACTTATAACTACTGTAATTATTGTAAAACTTTCATAATTGTTAACCAAATCTCTCTTATATTTTAGGGTTAATAAATTTGAGTTCGAGTTAATCATTGTGATTATGTAATTAAACCTCTTTAATTTGTTGTTTGTAGCCATTTTTTTTTTGGCTTTAGGGCAAGGACAGATTTGGGATTTGATTCAAGATCGGACTAAAAGTTTTCAAGCCGGACTAATACTCAAAAGGAATTTACACATGAAAAACTGTTTTTACAAAAAAAAAAAAAAAAAAAAATGAAAAAATGAAAAAAAAACCATAAATATTTTTGCTTGGGCCCCACATCCGTCCCTACTTTAGAGTTCACGATTTAAATTCTTGGGCTCTTTTTAATCATTGAGTTCTTTAGATTATAATGAAAAGTACGATGGAAAATATATTTTTAGTTATTTTTCTTTCTATATAATGTCGAATTGAGATCTTAACAAAGTTTTTCTTGTGTCGTAAATAACAGGGTCACCAGTAAATATGGAGAAGAGAGAGTGGGATCACACCCCCAGTATAATATGTGAACGAGGGCATACGGAAATCCATAATTGCTATGTTCATCAGTGTGATAGTATGGTTTATAATGAAAGATCTTAATAAGGGTTTTCGAGCATTCTTCGAACCAGTATGTTGATTTGATCGACATTGTCCTTGCTTTATTCCTCTCGTTGTGTCTCGTAATCTTGATTATTTTTCTGATATTCTCTATTGTTCTTAATACTTGTGAAGCAATTAAGGGTTAGGACTTCATCGAGTATCTTGGCTACCGAGCATCAAACTATGGACTTAGAACTAGTCTAATTTTGTGTTTATTGTTTTATTTCACTAGTCGAAAACAGTTCATAACCTTTTTTGTCTGCTTATTTGATGATTTTGAATTAGTAATGATTTGAATTTGTGAAAATATTGTCAAAGGTCAATTAGGTTGAAACTAGAAAAATTTTATGTTTCCTCATCTATTATATGCGACAAACCCTTATTTAGTACTTTATTTTGTATAGGTGACTTTATTCTCAACTAATTTCTGTTAATTTCTTGTGACAGATCTAACAGAGAATGGTTGTCTCTTTGCTTGTTGATTTATCTGATAATATATAGAGATTTTCGACACGTTATAGTCTTATAGTCAGTGTTCTAAAGACAAATCTAAAGAACATTGACATAGAACAAAATTGTTATATTTAGTCTAAATACCAAACATATATATGTAAAAACAATATCCAACTTGCTGAAGAGTTTTAAAAGCTGATCAATTAAATTTCTATTATTAGCTTATTAGAGTAAAAACTCGATTCCAATTTCTAATAAAAACGAGTATCTAATAACCAAATTAAGAACCACGATTGAAAATAAGATATGTTTTTATTATTTCATTATTTGTTTGTTTATATTTTAATATTTTATATTTATATTAGCTCTTTTATTTTTATCTACGGTATAAAAAAAAATTTATGGACTCGAAATCCATTGAAATCTAAGTGATCGTATCCTAGAATTTCTCATAACTTCTGTATATATATTTATAGGCTCGAATTCAATTAAAATCTATTCAATCGAGTATATGAAAAAAAAAAAAAGGGTCATAAGGAATTGGGAAGAACGAAGAAGTAGTAATTAACACATCATGAAGCTTCGATCGAGACTTTTAGAATCCAATGATGCTTTTCTTTTTCTTCTTCTTCGTTCAAAACCAGGGATTCTATGCATGTTGAATTTTCGTGGAGAGAGAACCTAAAGAAGTCTAAGAACACTACTATAATTCTATACAAGTAAGGTTTGGACAAAAATACCCCAACTATGCTTCAGGGAGACTTTGATTGAGCAAAAAATATTGTAGCTTCTATTTTCAATTTGGCACTTACGCTCTTTGACCTAAAAAATGCATGGACGCTATTGTCAAAAGGTCTCCTGTCAAGTGCCTTCCTGCCGTTAATGTCGGGGCATAATTTTATTGCTATAACATCGCATAATTTAAAATTCGACATACTCGCCAATAAACCTATTCTATTAATTTTAATGGATAGTATAATCAGAGGCGGACGCAGACCAAAAAAGTTAGGGGGGCACAATCGAATTTGTAAAGAAGTTGAGAGAAATTTTACACTCGAAAATTTACGTCCAAAAAAAATCATACCCCGTGTAATTTTGCATCCAAAAATTTACATGAGATATGACTTTTTCGGATGTAAAATTTCGAGAGTTTTTTATGTCATATTTCATATAAAGTTCCCTAATAAAATGATGAAAATTACATTTAGAAATTTGTATCGCAAAAATAGTAAATGTTAATGAAATAATTGATTTTTTTTTNTAAAATTTCGACAATTTTTTATATCATATTTCATATAAAGTTTCCTAATAAAATGATGAAAATTATATTGAGAAATTTGTATCATAAAAATAGTAAATGTTAATGAAATAATTGATTTTTTTTTTTAAATGCGAGTTAGACGTTTTTCTTTAAAACTCACGTTTAAATATTTTCGATATCTATTTGGACTATTCGATATGCTCATAAAATAGTTCTCGAAATAAGGTTTGAGATGACATAAGCAATTTGTAGATTCGATTAGCGTACAATCGTCGAATAATTTTTAAAATTAGCATGTTATCGAAATTTAAATTTATTGTGATTTTGCCCCTGTTTGGTGGAAATTAAAATCAAATTTTTAGTAAATCTTGATAAAAGTTAAAAAAATTTATGAATTTCATGAAACATATTTTTAAAATTAATCGTTAACTTTGATTTAGATTAAAATTTAGATTTCAATCGATACCAAACACGAATTTTTTTTTTTTAAAAAAAAAATAAAATTTGTGGGGGGGCACGTGCCCCCCTAGGACCCCCCTGTGTCCGCCCCTGAGTATAACCAATGATAAATGATGGCATTGTGTCGAATAATGCCGATCAACTAGGCTCGGCTCGGCCATGGGCACTACTATTACAGGCCGGATTGCTAGCTTTTTGTTTTTCTACACAAAATGAAAGAGAACTAGAGGGAAAAAAGGAAAAAAATGGAGCAGAAAAACAAGGAAATAATGTTGTTGACCTCGAAAAATGGCTCCGACGTGGCCAACAGAAAAAGTTTTCAAGTCAACTCTACCCTGCACACGTAGCACGACGTCCATCACCCGTGGCCTTTCCCGGAGGGATTGGGAGCGGCCGCGAACACTCCGACGGTCAAGTCAGTTTTAGGTTTAACTGGAGAATGGTTCACCGACTGTGGCCGGGAAGTGGTTAACAAAGTGTAAGGAAAATGTGCCAATATGCGAGGGAGAGAAAAGGATACCAAGTTTGCAATGTAGTTAGAGTAAATGGGATTCGAATCCTTCTTCAAGCACAAGGAGGTTGTATTTGTACTAAGGATGGGAAGAGGAGAGACGTTGGATAAGGAAACACGTGTTGCTAGGTCTCCTGGGCTCATCCCATCCTAGGTATCAACCTATCAATCCTTACGTTGGCTGGCATTAAATGCCTCTGACTGAAATGACCGTTTGGGTCCTGCCACACGTCCCATCTATCAGGAATTTGACTTTGGAAAGATCTTTGTTGGGACGAGTCGAAGCGAGGTAGGTAGAAGCGGAGTGTGGGCCTTTGCACCCGCGGTGTATTGCAGATAAGTTTGGTTCCGTTGTTGAGCGCCTCTTTAGTTCATTCCTATGTGTAATCACTTTAGCCTGTGTAATCAGCTCGTCCCATGGACAATCGCCTCGACCGTCACGTGGCGTGGATTGGGCCACCTTTATTGACACGTGGCGGGTGAGGTAGCGGGTCAAAGTCCATGTATTGATATTTATATAGTACAAGGACTTTTAAAAATGCAGTCGGAGAGCATGGAGAAGGAGCATAGGATTCTAGTTGGTTCTGGCCGAAGCGATAAGGGTTGGCAACTCGTGGGGAGCTGTTGCAATGTGAAGCTGTTGTGGCTGAAGTGATAGGAGTTGGCAGCTCTTGGGAGAGTTGTTGCAATTTCACCTTTTGCTCTTGCCGAAATGATATGGGTTGGCAACTCGTAGAAAGCTATTTCAACACGAAATTGTTGTGGCCGAAGCGATAAGAGTTGACGGCTCTTGGAGCTGTTGCAACTTCACCTTCTGCTCTTGCCGAAGTGATATGGGTTGGTAACTCGTAAAGAGCTGTTGCAAAGCGAAATTGTGAAGAGGACATATGGCTTCCGAAGAGATAGCCTTGGGTTTTGTGCCAATGATTTGAAAGCTTTAGTGTCTTCCCAAGGCATATAAAGGGGGGCATCTGCTTGCTTCCAAGGCACGCCTCCCTTACCATAAATGGTAATGATGGCAATGAATTTTTGTCTTCGAGGCGACGCGCCTGGGCTACGTGTCATACTCACTGCCCCATCAAGACTGTTGATTTTGGTGACTTTTGATTTCAGCGGGGATCCTTTGGTTTGACGTTGAACAGTCCAGATGTTGTTTGGACGATCCAAAAGCTAGGGTGAGTTTAGGGCACCTATAAAAGGCGCATCCCTTTCATTTTGAAGCTTTTACTTTCACGAAAAACTTCCTAAGAACTCAAAGCCCTTGCATTCCGGCGACTTTTAACGGAAAAATCCGGCGACTTTTCTGCAAACTCCGACTATTCATCAGACGAGCTGAGCAGGACAACCCGTAGTAGTGTCCCCAGACGAGTTGAGCAGGGCCATTATGGTCGTGGAGAATATATAGAGGCGACCTACCTCCCCCGTAGATACGTCTGTTCAGTGGGGGGCTTCAAACTACCCTCCCAAAATTACCCCGAAACTGATAGAGAGGTGTAGGAATGTCTGTAGAGTCCCGCATAACATCCAAATGATCGTACCCGAACCACATGAGAGAGCTTGGTACCCTAGGCCAGGGTGTGTGGCGGTGAGTGACCAACTCTTCCGGACCTGGCTAAGACTCTACTTCCACTCCTTCTTTAGGTTAGTTCTTAGGTCCTATGGGCTGAATCCGTCCCAATTCAACCCCAAATCGTGGTCCCAGATGGTATGGACCTAGATGCTGTGGCGTCGAGCCAGCATCGGATGGGACATGCCCTTTAGCGTGTTCCATTCCCTCTTCTTTCCAAAAGCCATTGCTGGGGAGGAGGAGAACCAAGGCTAGTACTACCTAGCTCCCTGGGGGTCCCACTTTCCATTTCTGCATGGGGTGCCTTCGTTGGTTAAGGGCCGAAAAAGTTCGTGGTTCTGGGTCTCTGGCCGGTGGGACACCATAGAGAACGATCTCATGGCGCCTTTAACAGTCCCCACAACCTACTCCACTTACAGTAAGTGATTTTTCCGAACTGATTTACTTGGTTAATTTTACTCATGTTTTAATAGTTCTGTGTATTGCAGGCTCTTTTCCGAAGTGTGAAATTTTCGAGGAGGAGTGGGACATTATTGGCGGGGAATTTTTTCGCCGAGATTATTACGTCGAAAACATTTACCGACCAAAATAAATAGTATTCGGCATAGATGATATACATTTTCCGGCAAGATAAATAACAGTATTTCAACCAAGAGGTATTATGTATGGCATGAGACTCACATCTTTAATGCTTTCTCTCAATTTAACAGATATTCTGGTCGAAACTACTTGTACATAAAACAAAGCAAAGATTATGTATTGGTACTTTTATTTGTACATTAACCGGTCGAGTTAGACTTCCTTTGATTTTTGTTCGTATATAATTCCTGATTTATGGAGCCAAGCACTTGTCCAACCAGCAACCACTCATCAATATCTCTCTCACTCTCTCTCAATTAAAATCACCTTTACGACTGTCTTAATACTAATGGGAATAGGCCTCTATATACTATTTAAATGGTGTGGGAGAGGAGCAACTTGAATGAAGCTGCTGCAAACAATCATCATGGGCCGACGAGAGAAATCGAGCTTACATAGAGGATTCTCCGCCCGCCATGCTTGAAAGTGTGTGAGGTTTTTGAGAATTCCAAGATATTGACCAAAATGTTATGGTGACACTACAAGAAATTAGAGTTTTCCTGACAAAAGTTTCCCGACCAACCAAAAATTAGTCAGTGAAAAAGCTCTTTTCCGACTAATAAAAATTCCTAGTCGGCCATATCTATGCTGACATAATAAATTATGGTCGGCGAATATCTTACGTTTAATGTCCAAAATAAAAGTAGTCGGCATAGAACGTATTCATTCGCCGACAAGACAAACTACGGTCGGCAATTATCTTACATTTACCGACCGAAATAAGTAGTCGTCGGCACAGATGAGATACATTTGCCGACGAGATAAATTATGGTCCGCGAATATCTAACATTTACCGACAAAAATAAATAGTGGTCGGCATACATGAGATTCATTTGCCGACTAGATAGATTATGGTCGGCAAATATCTCATTTAGAGCCAATTTTTTGGCCGGGATTATTGCATCAAAAACATTTACAGACCAAAATAAATATTATTCGGCATAGATGAGATACATTTGCCGGCTAGATAAATAATAGTATTTGAACCAAGAGGTATTATGTATGGCATGAGACTCAGACATCTTTAATGCTTTCCCTCAATTTAACAGATGTTCTGGTCAATACTGCTTGTACATAAAACAAAGCCAAGATTATGCATTGGTAGTTTTATTGGTACATTAACAAGTCGAGTTATACTTCCTTTGATTTTTGTCCGTATATAATTCCTGATTTATGGAGCCAAGCACTTGCCCAACCAGCAACCACACATCAATATCTCTCTCTCAATTAAAATCACCTTTTCGACTGTCTTAATACTAATGGGAATAGGCCTCTATATACTGTTTAAATATACAGAGCCATGGACTTGCCCAACCAGCAACCACTCATCAATATCTCGCTCTCAATTAAAATCACTTTTGTGACTTCTTAATACTAATGGGAATAGGCCTCTATATACTGTTTAAATCGTGTGGGAGTGGACCAACTTGAATGAAGCTGCTGCGAAGAATCATAATGGGCTAAGGGAAGAAATCGAGCTTTACATAGAGGCTTCTTCCCCGCCATGCTTGAAAGTGTGTGAGGTTTTTGAGAATTCCAAAATATTGACCAAAATGTTATGGTGACACTACAAGAAATTAGAGTTTTCCCGACAAAAGTTTCCCGACCAACCAAAAAATAGTAGGTGAAAATACTCTTTTACCGACTAATAAAAATTCTTAGTCGGCCATATCTTTACTGACATGATAAATTATGGTCGGCGAATATCGTACAATTACTGTACAAAATAAATAGTAGTCGGCATAGAAGGGATTCATTCGCCGACAGGACAAACTATGGTCGGCAATTATCTTACATTTACCAACCAAACTAAATAGTGGGATTCATTTGCCGACTAGATAGATTATGGTCAGCAAATATCTCGTTTAGAGCCAATTTTTTGGCTGGGATTACTGCGTAAAAAATATTTACAGACCAAAATAAATAGTATTCTGCATAGATGAGATACATTTGCCGGCTAGATAAATAATGATATTTGAACCAAGAGGTATTATGTATGGCATGAGACTCAGACATCTTTAATGCTTTCCCTCAATTTAACAGATGCTCTGGCCGAAACTACTTGTACATAAAACAATGCAAAGATTATGTATTGGTACTTTTATTGGTACTTTAACAGGTCGAGTTATACTTTCTTTGATTTTTGTCCGTATATAATTCCTGATTTATGGAGCCAAGCACTTGATCTCTCTCAATTAAAATCACCTTTGCGACTGTCTTAATACTAATGGGAATAGGCCTCTATATACTGTTTAAATGGTGTGGGAGAGGACCCACTTGAATGAAGCTGCTACAAACAATAATAATGGGCCGAAGGAAGAAATCGAGCTTTACATTGAGGCTTCTCTGCCTGCCATGCTTGAAAGGGTGTGAGGTTTTTGAGAATTCCAAGATATTGACCAAAATGTTATGGTGACACTACAAGAAATTAGAGTTTTCTTGACAAAAGTTTCCGGACCAACCAAAGATTAGTCGGCGAAAATACTCCTTTACCGACTAATAAAAATTCTTAGTCGGCCATATCTTTGTTGGCATGATAAATTATGGTCGGCGAATATCGTACATTTACTGTCCAAAATAAATAGTAGTCGGCATAGAACGGATTCATTCGCCGACAAGACAAACTACGGTCGGCAATTATCTTACATTTACCAACCGAAATAAGTAGTCATTGGCATAGATGAGATACATTTGCCGACGAGATAAATTATGGTCCGCGAATATCTAACATTTACCTACAAAAATAAACAATGGTCGGCATATATGGGATTCATTTACCGACTAGATAGATTATGGTCGGCGAATATCTCGTTTAGAGCCAATTTTTTGGCCAGGATTATTGCATCAAAAACATTTACCGACGAAAATAAATAGTATTCGGCATAGATGAGATACAGTTGCCGGATAGATAAATAATGGTATTTGAACCAAGAGGTATTATGTATGGCATGAGACTCAGACATCTTTAATGCTTTCCCTCAATTTAACAAATATTCTGGTCGATACTGCTTGCTTGTACATAAAACAAAGCCAAGATTATGCATTGGTAGTTTTATTGGTACATTAACAAGTCAAGTTATACTTCCTTTGATTTTTGTCCGTATATAATTCCTGATTTATGGAGCCAAGCATTTGCCTAACCAGCAACCACGCATCAATATCTCTCTCTCAATTAAAATCACCTTTATACAGAGCCATGGACTTGCCCAACCAGCAACCACTCATCAATATCTCGCTCTCAATTAAAATCACTTTTGTGACTTCTTAATACTAATGGGAATAGGCCTCTATATACTGTTTAAATCGTGTGGGAGTGGACCAACTTGAATGAAGCTGCTGCGAAGAATCATAATGGGGCAAGGGAAGAAATCGAGCTTTACATTGAGGCTTCTTCACCCGCCATGCTTGAAAGTGTGTGAGGGTTTTGAGAATTCCAAGATATTGACCAAAATGTCATGGTGACACTACAAGAAATTAGAGTTTTCCCGACCAAAGTTTCCCATCCAACCAAAAATTAGTCGGTGAAAATACTCTTTTACCGACTAATAAAAATTCTTAGTCGGCCATATCTTTACTGACATGATAAATTATGGTCGGCGAATATCGTACAATTACTGTACAAAATAAATAGTAGTCGGCATAGAAGGGATCCATTCGCCGACAAGACAAACTATGCTCGCAATTATCTTACATTTACCAACCAAAATAAATAGTGGGATTCATTTGCCGACTAGATAGATTATGGTCGGCAAATATCTTGTTTAGAGCCAATTTTTTGGCCGGGATTATTGCGTCAAAAACATTTACTAACCAAAATAAATAGTAGTCGGCATAGATGAGATACATTTGCCAGCTAGATAAATAATGGTATTTGAACCAAGGGGTATTATGTATGGCATGAGACTCAGACATCTTTAATGTTTTCCCTCAATTTAACAGATGCTCTGGCCGAAACTACTTGTACATAAAACAATTCAAAGATTATGTATTGGTACTTTTATTGGTACTTTAACAGGTCGAGTTATACTTCCTTTGATTTTTGTACATGGACTTGCCCAACCAGCAACCACTCATCAATATCTCTCTCTCAATTAAAAATCACCTTTGCGACTGTCTTAATACTAATGGGAATAGGCCTCTATATACTGTTTAAATGGTGTGGGAGAGGACCCACTTGAATGAAGCTGCTACAAACAATAATAATGGGCCGAAGGAAGAAATCGAGCTTTACATTGAGGCTTCTCCGCCTGCCATGCTTGAAAGTGTGTGAGGTTTTTGAGAATTCCAAGATAGTGACCAAAATGTTATGGTGACACTACAAGAAATTAGAGTTTTCTTGACAAAAGTTTTCGGACCAACCAAAGATTAGTCGGGGAAAATACTCCTTTACCGACTAATAAAAATTCTTAGTCGGCCATATCTTTGTTGGCATGATAAATTATGGTCGGCGAATATCGTACATTTACT
The DNA here is from genome assembly GCA_903798375.1 of Fraxinus sp. D2006-0159. Lineage (NCBI taxonomy): Eukaryota > Viridiplantae > Streptophyta > Magnoliopsida > Lamiales > Oleaceae > Fraxinus > Fraxinus sp. D2006-0159. Next base: position 23,821 of record CAIGRQ010151499.1, read on the forward strand.
GTCCAAAATAAATAGTAATCGGCATAGAACGGATTCATTGGCCGATAAGACAAACTACGGTCGGCAATTATCTTACATTTACCAACCGAAATAAGTAGTCATCGGCATAGATGAGATACATTTGTCGACGAGATAAATTATGGTCCGCGAATATCTAACATTTACCTACAAAAATAAATAATGGTCGGCATATATGGGATTCATTTACCGACTAGATAGATTATGGTCGGCGAATATCTCGTTTAGAGCCAATTTTTTGGCCAGGATTATTGCATCAAAAACATTTACCGACGAAAATAAATAGTATTCAGCATAGATGAGATACAGTTGCCGGATAGATAAATAATGGTATTTGAACCAAGAGGTATTATGTATGGCATGAGACTCAGACATCTTTAATGCTTTCCCTCAATTTAACAGATATTCTGGTCGATACTGCTTGCTTGTACATAAAACAAAGCCAAGATTTGCATTGGTAGTTTTATTGGTACATTAACAAGTCAAGTTATACTTCCTTTGATTTTTGTCCGTATATAATTCCTGATTTATGGAGCCAAGCACTTGCCCAACCAGCAACCACTCTTCAATATCTCTCTCAATTAAAATCACCTTTGCGGCTGTCTTAATACTAATGGGAATAGGCCTCTATATACTATTTAGATGGTGTGGGAGATGACCAACTTGAATGAAGCTGCTGCGAATAATCATAATGGGGCAAGGGAAGAAATCGAGCTTTACATTGAGGCTTCTTCGCCCGCCATGCTTGAAAGTGTGTGAGGGTTTTGAGAATTCCAAGATATTGACCAAAATGTCATGGTGACACTACAAGAAATTAGAGTTTTCCAGACAAAAGTTTCCCGTCCAACCAAATAAATATGTATGGAATGAGACTCAGACATCTTTAATGCTTTCCCTCAATTTGACAGATGATTTGGTCGAAATTACTTGTACATAAAACAATGCAAAGATTATGTATTGGTACTTTTATTAGTACATTAACAAGTCGAGTTATACTTTGTTTGATTTTTGTCTTTATATAAATCCTGATTTATAGAGTCATGGACTTACCCAACCAAGTTGGTGAGTAGTTATAGAGAGAGAGTTAATTAATCACTTTTGCTATTGTCTTAATACTAATGGGAATAGGCCTCTATATGCTGTTTAAATGGTGTGGGGGGAAGGAACAAATTGAATGAAGCTGCTGCAGATAATCATAATGGGCCGACGGGAGAAATCGAGCTTGCGACCTATTCCCATTAGTATTAAGACAGTCGCAAAAGTGATTTTAATTGGGAGAGAGATCTTGATAAGTGGTTTCTGGTTGGGCAAGTCCATGGCTCTATAAATAAGGAATTATATATAGACAAAAATCAAACTAAGTATAACTAGACTTGTTAATGTACCAATAAAAGTGCCAATACATAATCTTTGCTTTGTTTTATGTACAAGTAGTTTCGGCCAGAACATCTGTTAAATTGAGGGAAAGCATTAAAGATGTTTGAGTCTCATGTCATACATAATACCTCTTGGTTTAAATACCATTATTTATCTAGTTGGCAAATGTATCTCATCGCCATCTACTATTTATTTTGGTCGGTAAATGTTTTTGGCACAATAATCCCGGCCAAAAAATTGGCTCTAAATGAGATATTCTCCGACCATGATTTATCTGGTCGGCAAATGAATCCCATATATGCCAACCACTATTTATTTTGGTCGGTATATGTAAGATATCCGCCGACCATAATTTGTCTAGCCGGCGAATGTATCCCTTCTATGCCGACTACTATTTATTTTGGTAGGTAAATGTAAGATATTCGCCGACCATAATTTATCTAGTCGGCAAAGATATGGCCGGTTAAGAATTTTATTAGTCGGTAAAAGAATATTTTCACCGACTAAGATTTGGTTGGTCGGGAAAACTCTAATTTCTTGTATTGACAGTGATGTTTTAACAGTTTGTAATTTTTTATTTTTATTTTTTCTAGATGTTATCCATCTCATTATTTTTCTTTGATCAAGGATCATGCAAGCAAATTAAAGGGAATTGACCTCAATTTTCAACAATTATCACATGGATTGGGGTAAAAAAAATGTGATAGATTGAAAGAGAAGAAGAGCATTATGCAGAAGCCAAGTGAGAGGGTGATCGATGACCTTTAGAGTTTTGTATGGTTTGGGACATGAGCATTAGCATAGCCAAAAACATATTGTCACCCAATGGGAAAAAAAAAAAAAAAAA
>CAIGRQ010151528.1:0-11060 GCA_903798375.1 Fraxinus sp. D2006-0159
GCTCTTTTAAAAATCATAGGGTGTGAGTAATCTCGTCTCATGCATTTAAGCATATAAGTTATGCATAATATCATCATATTATCTCATAAGAGATAGTCTCGTCTCATCTCATGTATTAAAGCATATGAGTCATGCCAAGCATAACCACATCATTTATCACATAGGAGATATTCTAGTCTTATGCATTAAAGCATATATATATATATATATCGTCCGTACATTTCTCTAGCCAAAATGGGAAATAAGTCTTGAATTAGTATTTTGAAATTTTAAAGTTTTAAGATGATAAAATAAAATCTAGGGACTTAATTGGAAATTTATTGAAACTGAAATTGAAAGGTTTAAGGACTGAAAGTAGACTTTTCGAAAACAGTGTGCTACCCGTGGGAAACAAGAACTTCATGGGCTGATTAATTTATAACTAAAACCTTAGGACTGAAATAAAATAACTTTTGAAACTTGGGGCTTAAGGGGTAAATTCCAAAAATTAATATACACAAAATATCTCACATTCTCTCTCTCTCTCTCTCGACAGAGAGGAGAGAGAGTAGCAACGGGAAGGGGCTCAGCCCCTTTCTTCGATTCCACCACTAGTCAGGCAATCGGTGTCAGCGCCACCATCGCGTGGTGGTGACGGGGAATTTTTGGTGTACGGCTCGAAAGCTAACCGAGGCTTTGGGGTTCGAACTCTTGGGTTTTTCGACGGTAAGCTGGCTGGAAAAAGGTCAGGGATGAGGTAAGTATATGGGTTTTGGTTTTTCTTGGTTTTTGTAGTTGTTTGATGTGGATTTGGGTGGAAATGATGGCTGTCGATCGGGCGGTGTGTGTCGTCCGTGTGCGCTGGTTCGAAAATTTGATGGAGGCTTATGATTTGTGTGACGGCTTGCAGCTTGTGTGTACTTGCAGTTTGTGTTGTGATTTGAAATTTGGGTGGCTGCAGCTGTGTTTTGAGGCCTGTTGGTGGTTCGGCTGGTTGGTTGGGCTGTGTATGGTGAGGAGCTACTTTCAGCTTGTGTGAAAACATCCTGTTGTTGGTGCTAGAAATTATCTGCAGTGTCGTGAGTTTTGGTGTTGTTGGTGCTCCAGATTGATGTTCTAGCATCAACATGAATTTCCAAATGTGATGTTGTTGGTGCTAGAAATTGATGTTCTAGCATCTTCTAGCACCAACAAGAGTTTCCAAATTGAGGGAGATGGAGTTTCCTTACCCAGAATGATTGCCTGGAGCATGAATGGTGAGGAAGGGAGGGAATAGAGTTATATGAACAGTAATTTTAGGGCACAAAAACCTATGAGTTAAATGGGCCAGAATTTGGGCTACCAAGATTTTTCTTAGTGGGATTTAAGTTAATTGAACTAAAATAATCGAGATTGGACTAAGAAAATGTTGGACACTAAATAATAAAATTATTGTACTTAAAATTATTAAAATATGATTTAATAAAATGATAAGGAATTTGGTAATTTAAAATGTTCGATATTGGACTCGATTTGGATTGGTCTTAAATTTGTTTTACAATGGCTAGACGAACACACTTTCATTTTAAAATCTGGGTCAAACTTAGCGACACGTTTTTCAAGAAAAATAATTTTATATTATTTAAAATTCTCGATCGCTACATTAAGCCTATTAAAAGAAAATTATATATTTGAGTCAAAAATTGTATGGAAAGATATATTTGGTACATTTTTCAAAACTCTAGGGACAAAAAAATCTGATTATCATATACGCCACATTATTTCTTTTAAAATGTCTCTTAACTCTTATATTTTTCTTCTTTCATTTTTCAATGGTACATCTATCAAGAAAGAGGTTGCTTAGAAAAGAAATGAATGAACTGATCCAACAAGCTACTTCAAATATTAGATAGAAAATCTGGAGTATACCTTCTCCATTTCTTCCTCGTCCTTATATGTGCATACGATACTTTAAGACATTGAGAACAATGTCAATTTTAAGTTCGGGGGTGAAAAAATGTTGAGTTTTTAGTTTTATTATTCTTATGTGATTGTGTGTTTCTACTTCTTTATTATATATGAAAAATATAAAAAAATGAAATTAAAAAAAAAAGATTTTCTTGTTTAGTATTTGCGTGCCTATGTGATATGATTTTATTTAGTGTGTTTTGTGTGTTGAAAAAAAAAATTTATGCATGCTTGTGTAGGTTAGGAAGCATTGCCGTAAATATATTTGGAATTATGTGTTAATTTATGAACTATGGATATGTTACATACTTAGATTAATTGATTATGTTTATATTCTTATATTGTGTGACTGTGTCTTTTCATTTTTTTTCTTTGGAATCACATTTTTATGCTTTTTAATTGAATATGCATTTTATTGTCTGGGACAATAATTTCTTTGCTTGGGACTTCTAACCTAGTGTTTTTAATGTAGAACTGACATTTGAAGAATAGGAGTTGATATCTCTGAACTGCCACTTGAATGACTCAGATAATAAGGTTAATGATGATGGTTTTTAGTTTGACACAAATGCCTGAATGTGTTGTGGTGGGATATAATGTAGATCAACACTTGAATTCGAACCTGCAGGTGTAGATGAGTTAGGAAATGATGATGGTTATTGTCTTAGTGATAGGGAATTGCAAGTTGATAATTCTTCCAATGAAGAAAAGAGTCATCACTTTTTCATTTATGATGCTGAAAAGGAAAAGTATGACCCGCAATTAAAGGTTGGGAAGGAGTTCAAAATATTTAGGAGTTCAAGCAAGCTGTTAGGAATCATGCGGTTGCGACTATGCACAATTTTAAATTTAGGTCGAATGATAATGAGAGGGCACATTTCATATGCAAAAAAAAAACAAAAAAGATAATTGTAAATTCAGGATTTGGGCATCCTTAAATAAGGCGATTGGTTGTGTGCAAATAAAATCTAAGATTTCAAAGCATACGTGTACGAGGGATAGAACTAATAGGCATTGCACTACTAGGTATATAGTTGAGAGGTATTTGGAGACTTTCAAAGTTGATCTTGATTGGAAGACTAGATTGATTAAGAAGGCTGTGAAGGATGATTTGAAGTTGACAATCAGCGACGTTACTACCAGGACGGCTAGAAGATATGCTAGGATATTAATAAAGGGCTCTATTGAGCACCTGTTTGGCTTTGTTGTTGAAATTTTGAGAATCAATCCCGGTTCTGCATGTATGATTACCATGAATGTTGAAAAATTTCAAGGAATATATGTTTGTTTAGAAGCTTGCAAGTGAAAGTTCATGGAAAGTTGTAGGCAGCCTTTAGGACTAGATGTAAATTACTTGATAGGGACTTTTGGAGGTCAGATGCTCGTAGCAATGGCATTAGATGCCAACAACAGTATTTATCCTATAGCATATGCTATAATGGAGAGAGAAAATTTTACTACTTGGAGGTGGTTTATATGACATATGGGTGAAGATTTGAAAATTATGAATAGCAATGGGTGGGCTTATATGACTAATAGGGAAAAAGGTTTACAGAATGTGATTGATGATTTATATCCAGAGGTTGAACATCGATTTTCTATCAAACACATGTACACCAATTTCTTTAGAGCTGATTTTAAAGGTTTAACTCTAAAGGACTACTTATGGAGGGTTGCAAAGTCAACAACAATATCAGATTGGAAGTTCTCGATGGATGAAATTAAGAAGGTAAGTAAGGCTGCACATGGTTGTTAATGAAGAGGCACCCTAGTAAGTGGAATAAAGCACACTTTCTGACAAAGGTGAAGAGTGATATAGTTCTGAATTCTAAATATTCAACAATGTGGTGTTGGAGGATAGGGAGAAGTCCATATTGACCATGTTGATTGATGTATAAGCTTCAATAAAAGGATACAATGAAGGAGGGATAAAATGAGAAAAGACACAGGACCTTTGTGTCCTAAAATACAATAGAAACTAATGAAAAGCATTGAAATGGTTGAGGGGTTTGAGGTGGACAACTCAGGGGAGGCATAGTTTTATGTGACGTGTTCGGGTGGAGAATACATTGTTGATTTGCCAAATAGGACGTGTGCGTGTAGGAGATGGGATTTAACATGGATTCGTTATGCTTTCGTGCATTTTGTCGCTATTGTAGACAGATATGGTGAGCCTTGGAAGTATGTTCATTGATAAGTGCATTTTATCACTTATTTAAGGCATAAAATATGGAAATTTATTAGTAAATTATGTTTTGTAGGATAACATTGATGAATGTGGTGGATTCTAGGAGAAACAAGTGAAAAATGACTAAAATGGAAGAAAATCGAATTTTAGGGACCAAAGTGTAAATAGTTGAAAGATGACCCCAAAAGAAAAACGAAGATGAGGAAAATTCAAATACCAATTGAGAAAATGAATAAAGTGTTGGAAGATGTGAGAAAAGAGACTAAGAAATGAGAAAACGGAGTTCAAGGGCCAAAACACAAAAAATGAAATTTCACTTGAACTATGCTATAGCATGGTTCTTTGAGCCATGCAGTTGCATGGAGTGGTTCAAGGTTTTTCAGAGCTGAAATTGGTTGAACTATGTTATAGCACGTGTTTGTACTATGTTATGGCATAGTACATTTTCAGAGGAAAAATTCTGGTTTTCTTATTTGAATAAAACTCTTATGGAAACAAGGTTGGAAAATTTTTTTAAGACTTCGGGCCGTCCATAACGAAGAAAACACACATTACAAAACATTCTAAGAGATTTTGGGAGCATAGAAGGAGACAAGAAACACGAAGGTCGATTCCAAGATTCCAAGATTCAATTCAAGCTTTATATGGGTCATGTCGATTTTTCAATATTTCTTTTGTTTTATTTCTCATAACATGTTAGGCTAGTTTTTTTGTTCTAGGAAAACGATGAACCATGTAATATGAGTTCTTAGTATTTAGTTTTACATGACATTGAAAACATGTTTTTGCATATTGAATGATTTATATGATTTTCTTTTCTCTATAATTATTATACATGGCAGTTATGTGAATGTGGTGAATGATTAGATTAGCCAATACTTGTTTATATGAAACTTGACATTCTTTGTGTACGACACTCAGGTTTTACACATTAAGTTGGTGATTTGGCTAATTACTTAGAGAAGAGTTGAACATAGTAAGTTAAACCCGAATAACCTCTATTGTATTAATCCATAATCCATTTATAGAGTAGTTTGGAGATGGTTGAGATATTACAAGGGAATATTGAGATGAGTAGAGTTTCTATGCATGAATTTATCTTATGCGGATTGTCTAAAACCAATGAGACAAAGACAAGCTGAAAGTCTTAAGTTACGTGTTGGTTTTAGAGGTTTAATGTCTAAAAGAAAAGGGTTATAGCACGAGTTTATGTGTGAATAAATCATCTTTTCAAGCCTGTAAAACCTGGTGCCCTATGGTCATCTGACTTGGGAATTATCAGCCTAAAACTCGCTATATGAGTTATATAGAAAGCAAATGAGAATATGTTTGGAAAAAAAAGAAAAAAGAAAAACAATAATAGTTAAGAAAAAATACAATTACATTGATTAAGCTCGAAGACATTTGATTGATAGAACTATACCATTGATACGAGACAAGTGGCTTAGTTTAGTTTTATAGGTTGAGACAATAAAAAAATATAGGAAAATCTCGACTTGTTGAAGTGTGAACTTGTGATAGTAAGATCCATCCAAACTAAGTGAGGGTAATGAGTAGAATTAATTAAGTTCAACTTAAGATGCATCTCGAGAAAATTGAGTGCAAATAATAAGTTTAGGAGATGTGTATCTCTCGAGCGAAGAAATGAAATATTTCACTACTACGGGTCAGGAGTTGAGCCAATCATGAGCTCGATATATTTACATGAGTTTATACACACACACACACACACACACACACATCGAGTTATGTTTATAACATGTGGAGATTGATTTGATTTTGCTCTGTTGAAGCTGTTCATTATGTTGATTACTAAATTTCGATCATGAGACACGACAGGTTGTCAAACCATGTTGTGTAGGGAGTTAAACTACAGTTTGTTTGAGGACAAATAATCATTAAAGTTTAAGGGATTTGACAAGTGCATTTTATACACTTATTTAGGGCACAAAATATGGACAATTATTGGTAAATATATCAAAACATGGCTTAAATCTATATAAATTATGTATTGTAGGATAACATTGATGAACGTGGTGGAATTCAAGAAAAACAAGCGAAAAAATGATAAAATGGAAGAAAATCAAAGTTTAGGGACCAAAGTGCAAATAGTCAAAAGATAACTTGGAAGAAGAAAGGAAGATGTGAAAGAATCAAAAGCCAATTGAGCAAATGATTGAAGTGTTGGAAGAAGAAGAAGAAGAAAATGTGAGAAAAGAAATCAAGAAACGAGAAAATGAAGTTCGGGGGCCAAAACGCAAAAAATGAAATTTTACTTGAACTATGCTATAGCATAGTTCTTTAAGCCATGCGGTTGCATGGAATGGTTCAGGGTTTTATGGAGTTGGAATTGGTTGAACTATGCTATAGCATGTATTTGTAATATGCTATAACATAGTACATTTTTGGAGGAAAAATTCTAGTTTCCTTATTTTAATAAAAATCCTATGGATACAAGGTTGAGAATTTTTTAAGACCTAGGGTCGTCCATAATGAAGGGACCACGCATTACAACACATTTTAAGATAATTTGGGAGAATAGAAGGAGGCAAGAAACACGAAGATCGATTTCAAGACTCGAAGATCCAATTCAAGCTTTATATGGGTGATATCAAATCTTCAAAATTTCTTTTGTTTTCTTTCTCATAACATGTTAGACTAGTTTTCTTTGTGCTAGGAGAATGATGAACTGTACAATATAAATTTAATCTTTAGTTTTACATACTTGACAATGAAAACACGTTTTGGATATTGAATGATTTATATGATTTCCTTTTCTCCACAATTATTGTGCATGGTAGTTATGTGAATGTGGTGACCTATTTTATGCATTCGAAAGAAAGGAAATATGTTCGACATATATATATTGTCATAGGGTCTGATAGGGGATAGAAATATACCACTATACTCTATGTAAATCTTTAAGTGTTCATAAAAATTCATGCACTCTTATATGTTTACATCCGTCATAAAGATATAGTCAGGTCATATACGAGAGTAGGTTTAACATTACTCTAGAGATATTATTAAATAAAATAGGAATATTGATTCGTCAAGATTCAAACATGTTGTCAACGTGTAACACTAAGGTTAAAAATGATTATTGCATTGGAATTCGGGGTCTTAGTGCATTTGTCATTTATTAAACACATTAATCTGTAGTTAGTTTAATCAATTTACTCATAATTGCATAAGTAACTTATTTTAGTTGTAATTTTGTCACAAACAAACACACCATATTATTTTTGTTTTGATTAAGGTCGCAATAATTATAATTTAACTAAATCAATCTCCGTGGGATGATACTTGGACTCAATTCCAATTTATTACTTGTTAATGAACCGTACACTTACAGTGATTTTAATTCGAAATATTTCGTGAACATCCATGAGTACTATAGAGTTGATACCTACCTTAGTTGCTATGAGAATATTATTAATCCTATAAATGGCTCGAAGTTGTGGCCTCCAGTTGATGCCCACCAATCACACCACTAGGTTGGTTTGTGCCCAGAAGGGGGATAAAACAAAAGAGAATAGGAAGACCATGTCATCAACTGTTTAGGCTCAAAGGAAAAAAAGTGAAAAAATAGGGAACTTTACTCATGACTTTTAGTTACTTTGGAGGAATGGGGCACAAAAAACGATACCATTAGAGGCCCGATACACCACAAGAAGATCGTTTTCCTTTAAATAGTTCTAATTTTAAAGATTTCATATTTTTCCTTAGAATGATTAGTTTGCTTAAAATGATTATAATTATTTCACGTGTTTATTTATTTTAGGATTTGCTTGCTTGATGTGGAGCGCACAATTGAAGAAAGGTTAAGTCAGATTAATGACCGTAACTCAAGGGTAACCTAACATGTTTTCTGTTTTACTATAGCATTGTCTTTTGTTTAATATGTATCCAAACTCATTAATGTTTGCTTGTTGGCTTTTCCATCTTTTCATAGGCAAAGCTAGTACCTATGAGATCAAACAAAAGTTCAAGAAATGAAGTTCAACGACCTCGACCATCTGAGTTCTTTTTTCATGCCAACGCCTGGATTAGGGTTGACAAATTTTGCACAATATAAATGGAGTGCTCTTTCACTTACTAAGCTAGGTTCTTCGATGACTAGGAAAGTTTTTATAATCAAGAGGTCATTCAAACTTTGTTTTTGTTTGGTTGCTTGGTTCAATAATTTGCGGNCGACATTTTCAATTAGTTCCGCGATTTTCACGCTGATCCCGTACCCGGGTTCGCGTCAAAAGGCATGGAAACTGAAGTATTAGTGTAAATCCCAACTGAAAATATCTCCCCTTCAAACTATGGTGGAAGATTTGTAACTTATTGAAATTCAAGAAAATGCACAGAAAGAAGGCAGCTAGAGAAAAGAACAGAAGATTGGTAAGAGGCTCGGTGCCATTTGTATCTCCAAGGAAAAGGACCCATGCAGCTACTCAATAGAACACCAATTTATTTTTAGTTCTTTACTTTAAAAGTTATGCCATATTTTGTAACAATCTAGTTGGTGTTGTAATGAGCTACTTAAATTTCTTTACTGTGCCATCTTAATGGAATGAATGAAAGCTTTTTTGATGTTATTTGCAACAAACTATTTGGTGTTGTATTGCATCCATTTAAACATTAGATTGCATAACGTAAATGCAATGTAATGCATCAGATTGCATTTAACCTATGCAATATGATGCATCAGAGTTCTAATGTATGCATCAAGTTGCAACATGATAGTTGATGCTTCAAATTGCATCAACTCATCAACTAGCAATTGTCATATAGCTGATGCTCTAGAGTGCAACAACAAGTATCTTAAGGCTTGGTGCAATTTTCATATACATAACACAATAAAAGATTAACATTTAAAACTAAATCCTTAAACGCATAAAGGATTAAATTCCATTCCATTCATTTATAGCTTCAATACACATAAAACACAACCCACCAACATTCCTACCACAATACAGGAAAAAATGTTTAACATGGTGGCTCCAATCATGAAGACAATTATCCTACTATAGGGATGTAAATCAATTGATCAAGATATCTATGATAAAGAAGCACATGATCGATTATATCAGGCATGTTGGTGGCACCAATAATGAAGACACTTTTCTTTCCATTCATTTTATCCATTTCTGTAAGAATTTATTCAATTTCCCATCAGTAGCACCCCCAACATCTCCCACTTTGCTTTCTTTCTGAAAAAAAAAAGAAAAAAAAAAAGAAAATGAAAACAACCTGAGTAAATAATCTGATAGAGTTTATTCTATTGCTGATTATCAATCTCAAATTGGAGGGGACGACAAGTTGATACCAATCAATTTTCTTTCACTCATAAAGTTCAATATGTTATTCCAAACTCGTGGATGCAACATGAAAGTGAAAAATAGAAGTTCTCGCAATAAACAGTCACCCAACCAAAAAAAAATATTAGCTTTTGACACGAGACTAGATTATTGTTGTGAAAACTTGCAGCAATAAATAAATAAATAAATAAAATTAAAAGAATTCACTCAATTAACCAGCCTCTCTTTGGAGTCAAAATGTCGAGTGGAGTTTACTTTTCCTGTTGGGTTTCGATACCCAATAAATTCAGGCTATGAGGTTAAATTGGTTTTGTTGAATTATATTTCATAGGCCTCGGTCGATGAGTGAAGTGAAATATCGACACCACAATCGAACAAACCTTTCCTACAACCTATTTGGGCCATTTGAAGTAGCCTAATTTCATTAGTGTTGCTTATAGCCCGACCCATTACCTTGGACGGATTGTGGGTTGATAACCCATTTACTAGGTACCTTTTGGGCCTTATTATTTCCTATTGGGCCTAACCCTAAAAGCCTATATCCAACCTTTATATATGTGTACCCCATTACTATTGTTATTTGGTGAGTATGGATTGATTGGGCAGTCGTGAGTTTAAAAAAGAGAGAAGAGACGATCGATTGGCTTGGTGTTTTTTCCTTAGCTTTGTGCCATGTTCTTCTTCCTTTTTCTTAGTCTTTGTGGCTGGTTATTGTGCCTATAATATTCATCGCCTATTGTCCTTTGTGAGTAGTCAAGAAAGCAACCGGATTGGGAAGATTGGTTGGGAGAGTTTGGTTGTGATTGTGGTGTCGATTAGGTTTAAACTAAGCTAAGGTTCTTGGTGGTTAGGAGAACAAAATCTAACATTTGGTATCAAAGCGAGTTGGGTGGATTCCAGACCTTAAAATCGAGAAGAAATCGCTCAAAATTGTAGCTGAAAAGAAGCAGAAAATTCTGTCAAGTTCTTCCTCAATTTTACCCGGACCTGTTTTTGGCATTTTTCGGTGAAACTAATGACCATTTGAAGTATCTGAAACCACCTGTGTGTTTAGCAGATGGAGAAGCTTTTGGGTGACCGGCGTGTGAGGACGGCGGTGGTGTGTGAGGCCCATACGTTACGTGCAGGCGAGTGGGAGAGATTCTGGCGATGTGGTCTTCAAACAGAATTTTACCAACGACGAGACGAACCCTGTGGTGTTATCTAATTTCAATTTCGGGCAATACGGTAAAAGTTGGATGATTTTGCCCTTCGAAGTCCCGATGTCGATTTTCGTTTTGTGTTGCCGTGGTTGCCAGAGATTTTAGAATGAATGGTGATGGTCCTAAAGTGGTAAATTTGCAGCTCTCGATATTTACGGACATTCAGACGTGGTCCACTGGTATCATGTTCTTTGCCTTTTATTATTGCAGTTATTATTATCGTGTAGGGTAACGATTTATTTTTCGCATTAGAAGTCATCGTGTGGGGGTGACATTATAATTTGGGTTACCATGAAAGGGTAACCATTTCCTATTGCTAGATCTAGCAATTATTTGTTAATTATTTGCCTTAAATCCTTTGTGAATTAATTGTCAATTAAATGTTTCACTAGTAGAATTACACGTGACCTTAGAAAAGTTTACTTGACTATT
>CAIGRQ010151600.1:0-14785 GCA_903798375.1 Fraxinus sp. D2006-0159
AATTGAGGTAAAAAATACACCTTAAATATGAATTTTTCCCTTTAAGTTTTTAAATTCAAAATCTAGACGTGAAGTTTATTTAATTAAAAATTCGGTATTAATTGAATTATTAATTATATTAACCTAAATCACTCTCTCCCACATCCTCATCTTCACATGTCTCACTTATCTTCACGCGTCTCTCTCATCTTTCACTCCTTCTCTTCCTCTTCACCGGCGGCATCCTCTTCACCAACGGAAGCAACATCTGGCGAACTGAGTGTCGTCGTGAGCAATCCCAGTTGTAGCTATCATGCTGAGATCTGAAATTTTCTAGCTGTGCCATCTTCGTCTTCTTGCACCACAGACCAACCTTTTCCTCCCTCTCTGTCGACAACCCAACCTCGCACCACAACCGCAATAAAGCACCTCCACAGACGGTGAGAGGTTCACCGATCAGAACCACCCGGCTCGCAGTGGCGTTGTGCCGTCATGGTGTTGAGATGATTTTGAACGTGAAGATGGCGGCTACGCCAGATTTGGTTGGTTTTTGTTTGTTGGTGGTGGTGGTTCCCATGGTATGGTGATGTTTGAGTGGTTTTAGTGGTGGTGGTGGATTGGGCTACTAATGATGGATCTAGAGTTGGTGGCGATGGATTTGGTCGTGGCGATGGTGTGCTCTGCGTCCTGATTTGGTGGCTGTGCTACGGAGGTGAGGTGGTGGATCTGGTTGCATGATGGTGGACGAGATTTGGTGGATGTGCTGTGGAGGTGAAGTGGTGGTGGTGGTGGATCGGTTGCTGATGGTGGATCTCTATTTGTTGGTTGTGTTGTAGAGGTAAGGTTGTGGTTGTAGTGGATCTGGCGTGACGTAGTAGTGGTGTTTTCTGCTATGTGTGATTCATTTGCAATGGTGGTGGTGGTGGTGGTGGTTCTAAGGGAGAGTTGGCAGTAGTGTTGATTTGTTTAAGGTGATAGTGGTGGGTTCTGATGGTGACGGTGGTGCTGTTGGAGGCAGCGTTGAGATGGTGGCTACAAGTGTTGTGAAGTGGTGGTGTTTGAGATGGTGCTTTGCGCGGTGGTCGTGGTGGCGACGGCTTTGTTGGTGGTCATCATGGCAGTGGTGGTGGGTGGGTGAGTATCTGAGACCAATTAATTGGTTGATTGTGATCAATAATTGATTAATTTTTGACAAATAAATAATATATGATCTAAAAATTGTAACTGTAACTTACAATTTATTAAATTGTAATTGAGTTGTGACAATAAAAATTTTGATTCTGTGATCGAAGAATAACTTGTCTTATAAAATTTTCAATCCGTGACCGAGAAATAACCAGTGTCCTATAAAATCCTTGATTTGTGAACAAAAAAATAAATCGTGACCAATAATTTGATAAGTTTTGTTTTTAGTGGAAGGAGGGGGTACCTCAGAGATTTTAATACATTGCACCAGTCGAGAAACGAACTCGGGTTTGTTGTGATCGATTTACAATGAATGAATGAGTTGTGGCCAATAAAATTTTCGATTAGTAACAATGAATAATATGTGACCTATAAAAATTTTGATTTGATAAGGTGGTAATGGTGGTTCTAACGACGATGGTGGTGGTGGTGGAGTTGCTGGAGGCGGTGCTGAGGTGGTGGTTGCAAGTGTTGTGCATTGGTGGTGTTTGACAGTGGTGCTGTGTGATGCGGTCGTGGTGGTGGCTGCTTTGGTGGTGGGTGTGATGAGATGGGGTGGGTGTCTATGACCAATTATTTGGTTGATTGTGACCAATAATAGTTAATTTTTGACAAATAAATAATATGTGACCTAAAAATTGTGATTGTGACTCACAATTTATTAAGTTGTAAACTTGTAGATGAGTTGTAACCAAAAAATTTAATTTTGTGATCGATGAATAATTTGTGACTTATAAAATTTTCGATTCGTGATCGAGAAATAACCTGACCTATAAAATTCTTGATCGTAGCCAAAAAATAAGTCGTGAACACTAATTTGACAACTTGTAATCGATTTGCAATGAATAAATGAGTTGTGGCCCATAAAGTTTTCGATTAGTGATTGCTGAATAATATGTGACCTATGAGATTTTGATTTGTGTTCGAGAAGTAATCTGTGACCTATAAAAAAATTTGTTTGTGACCAAGAAAAACTTTGTGACCAATAGTTTGATAAATTGTGATCGAAAATTAATTTTTGATTAATTAATTAGATAATTGTGACCAAATTGCATATAATGGTGTCCTTACTATATTTAATAAATTAATTTATTGAATTTATTATATTTAAATAATAAATATTTTTTATTAATTACCTAAATACCTGATGTTTGTATTTTTTAAACTTAAAACCTGAATTTTGAATTGTTAATGAATTATTCCCTTCGATTATTGGTGTTATGGGGCTGGTTCTTGGTTCTTTCTGGGCTCACTCAAGCCCAAACGTACCTCATTTTATTAATTTGGGAGGAATAGCAGATTTGGTCCCCAATTTAGTAGAAATGGATTCTCATTGAATTTTATTTGCATTTACGTCCCTATTCCATCATGCTTCAAGTTGCTACTGAAGCAATACACAAACAAAATGATATTCATCCCCACTGCGATTACAACCCCAATCTATGTAGCTCTAAATGATATGTTAAATGAAATGTGAAATTAAATGATCATTTAATCCCACATTAACGCCACCTAGACTGGAGTTGTAACCTCAATGAGGATGAATAACATTACTCATACACAAAGGGCTCCACACGCCTTTTTATCCAGTGAAGGCGGGTGAATTTTCACACATAAATTTGCAAAATATATTTTAGAATAAATATTATTTTGTCTATCAATGTTAAGTAGTGGATTACTTATTTCAAAAGTAATTCCTAAAAATAAGTAAAACATACCTTATACAAACATGTACAGAAATAAAAACATATACAACCAAATAAGTTTAACCACCATAGACAAATAAAATGTCCTGTAACACATTTTTGTAGAACATGTAAACGGGGGCTAAAACAAAAATTGAACTCCTCAATCTCGGAATTTACAAAATGTACACACATTTTTGTCAATAACACAAACCTCCACTTGTTCTAACACTTCCATTGTCTTTGCAGATATAAGTTTATCCCATGTCTCTGTCAGGATCATGAAGTCCTTCAAATTCGAGCTGCAACATAACAATTATCAGTTGATAATACAAGTTAGGATTATAATATAGCAACAAAAAATTTCCATGGTATCGAACTTTCACAAATAAAACACATAAATTCCTGATCAGTCTCGGAACTTTCATTTCTGAAGTATGTTGATCTTCCCTAGATGGAAACCTTCTGTTTTATCAAGTCAGGGCAAGTAATCTGTGACGGAAAATTTGACCATTTCCATTTAGTGGGGACCAAAGAAAGTGGAGATGAAAGTTTGAGGACCTAACTAGAAAAATTGATTGGCGACTCGTAAGCTAAATTTTTGGAATATTGAAGAACGCAGTTGCAAATTTCACACAAGTATAGAAGAAAAGTTATCACCTTTGCTTCATTATGTGCCAATTTCATCCTACGATATTCTTCTTGTGCTTGCTTTGAACGAAACATTGCCTGTACTCGTACTACAGATCTCTCAACACGTTCCTCAGCTTGTTTTCTGCTGGCTTTGAAGAAGTCCTCCTCTACATCACTATCTTGAGTCTGATCATTGGGGGCTGCATCGGCTTGAACCTGAAGCCCCCGGAAGCCCTTTCTTTTTAGACGCCAACGTAATATTGCTTTTTCAACGATTCCGACTGACCAAACAATCTTACGGTACTGCCTCCGGACTTGGAAACCCCGGAAAACAGCCTGCATTATAGAAGAATCACATCAAATGCTATCCAGTAGAAAAATGCTTAGAGTATCAATCACATTTTGCAGACATCATCAAGTACGAGTTACACATAAAATCAGTGGCTAGGAATACCAGAGTAACGGAACATCCTGATAATACATGTTAGGTAGCATAAGCAAAGGAAAATAGCATTTTTTTTCAGTTTTCTAGTCATTCCGACTTCTTACTGGGTGCCATTCAAGAAACTCAACGTCCCAAGCATATACCAATGAACTTGAGCATAATATAACAAGAGAAAAAATTGCATAATTTGTCCCCTAATTACTGTCTGAATAGCAAGTTCCCTTCAAAAGATGTGCAAGTCCATCCTCATCCTTTCGTTATGGTCGAACTATCAGTCTCCAATGGCAGGAACCATCAAAATCTTTGTTAAATCATCACATGGACTTAGTGAAAAAATATCCCACTTCAAAATTTGGGCACCTCCAAGTTGAGAAAGAAACCTAGGTTTATAAATGGGGACATGTGAGGGGTCATGTGACAATTTAATAGTAGGACAATTTTCGTCATTGGAGACTTTTGTACAACTATAATGAATGATTGAGGACAGCCGACCAACTTAAAAAAGTGCCAACTTTCCCATATCAAAATGATGAGAAAACAGAAAGTAGGACTCACTTGAATTCTGGTTGTCTGGCGACGTATGTTGAGGAAATCCTTTCGTATCTTCCAAGTACGGAATCTATATTGGATTTGTGCAGCCGCTTTGATCTTTTTACGTGTGTCAAAGTTGCGGAAAGCGTGCTGGATCTTCATTGCTGCAACTATGTTGCGTGCTTCAATCTCCGAATTGGATGATTGAACTTCTTTTGTCCGAAGTTTGAATGAGTGCTCTCTAAATGCAGCATGAATACGTGCAGCTGCATCGGCAGCTGTCCTGTAAGCTGCCAGAGTATCCTTCAGATACAGCTCCTCCGTGAAATTTTCAGAGTTCACTGAATCATTTGTTGTGGTTTGCAGCGACCCACTGACATTTCCAGCCAATGTCATATCCTTAAAATGTGCAACTAAGCCCTTTTCAGCAAGATAAGCTGCTAATCCATCATGACCATTTATAGAAGCAAGATCGGCAGCAGTGCATCCACCAGGGTTTTTTGGTGTTGGATCTGTGACTAAATTTGGCTTTGCCCCAGCAGATAAAAGGGTTGCCACCATTTTCTCCCTGAAAATAATTATACTCGATCATACACAAGGAAATGTTTGGCTAATCTTAAAAAATTACTTAAAATAATTTTTTAAAAAAAAAGTAAGTCTGGAGGGAAATAAGTCATTTCTTTTCATTCAGAGCAAGGGTAAATAAGTCGTTTAGTCGGTCAAAGCTGGAAATAAGTTAGTATTTTGAAGGTAATCCCTACATTGCCGACAAAATAATTGACATTTTTACTTACAAATAAGAAAAAAAAAAAAATATCTTTTTTATGCTAGCCAAACATACTTATAAAGCTTTAGTTTACTTATAAGCTTTACTTTTTATAAGCTAAGCCAAACATGCAAAATATGATGTTTTCGAGAACTTTGAAAAAAGTCCACTGATGTGAACGCTCAAATAGAAAACTAAAAATTTTCAACGGTATTCCTACAATATTGTTACTCCAGTATCTCATATATACATCATTTCAAAGTCTAATTTTGGATAATTATCTTACCCCACACAAACAAATGCTCAATAATAAGCGTACTCAAGGAGAGGAACATATAGATGGAAAACGGAAACTGGAGGAATACATTCTGCCATTTCGTGTAGAGAACATAACTGTACCTTCCATAATATGCAGCCCAATGAACAGCTGTCCATCCTAATTTGTCTCGATAATCCAACGACAGGCCGGACCATGAAAACGGATAAACAGCCCATGTATAACCTAGAATGGCACATAAATGAATTACACCTTGACCCTGTTCATCACGTTCAGAAATTTTGCTCCCTGCTAATACATTTTCTATCAACCATTCATGTAGTCTATTCTGCAAAGTCAACTCAAACAAGCTATCTTTTGCCTGAGGGAAAGACATCTTGGCGTCTTTGATTGATTCCATCAAATATTTCCAACTATCAGAGATAATATACGTTTTCTGAGCAAAATCTTTGGCTTCTTTTAAGGCATTTTGTGATACTTTACCGGAAACGATATTCAGGCTCTTGGATGATGAAAACAACAAATAAGCAAGCCTCGTCTGTAATTGAAATATTTCCCAATCAGAATTATTTTCTAGAGGAGTCATCTTCACCAAAGGAGCACGAAACTCAAAGGTCAAAACTTGGCTAATTGGTGTGTGGCCATCAAAACTCAAGTACAGATTCACTGATCCAGGAGACTGAGGCAAAATTGAACAACGAAACACTCCAGGTTGAACAGCTACTGCAGGGACCATAGAATCTCCACAGACAAGGAATACACTGGACTCAGGGACGGGTACTTGTCCTTCATGGAAAAACCCAACCACTAAGAGCTGCACAATAATGATCATTATTCAGCAAAGGGCTATCTATAACAATTGTCTAGTTACGTATCATAAACATACAAAAGAGATACAGTGATGTGATAATAAAATACATATCAAACATTGCCTTCCAAAATCATATTGGGTTTAAAAGGTTGAACTGATCAAATCTTAAATATAGACAAAAACAAGCACAAGACATTATTCTGAAATAGAGGCAATATCTATTATGAAAAGATTATTATCTGTTTGCAAGGGAAAAAAATGTCTCACTTTATTCTCAAAGAGTAACATGTATACCAGTTTATTACTTTCATGCAAATAGTACGAGGTAAAAGTGACGCAATAGAACCTTTGTTTCTTCATTTGAAAGACCCCACGCAGGTGAGACATCTGTTATGTTGAATATTTGCCCCAAAACAGACGAGCCATGGTTATCATTCGTGGGAGGAGTGAAGGGATGATAACCAGCTGAAATTGAAGATTCTAGAGTTTGATCATCTACTGATCCTGGGGAATCAGCAATTATATAGTCTATCCACCTCCCAAAACTATCCTGTGTTTGCAAAGCATCTTGGCTCAGATTATCTAAAGAATCACGTCCACCCACTGACCTCAGTCCAGGAACTGTATTCTGCAAATTCACAATCACTTCACTTCCCATTGTCTGATAGGATATATTATTGAAAAATATTGAGCTAATTGAATTACTTTCAGTAACATGCCCAGAAAGATTGTTAGAACTCTGGGCATAACTTTTAGAAAATTAGGCATTGTTATGGAGAAAAACCTTATAAATTTTCAATTCACAAAAATGTCACAATGTTCTATCTTCAAAATTGATCGAAGAGATACAAGCAATTTAACAATTTAGTGACATGATTGATATGAAAAGCAGCAACATAATTAAATGCAAAAATGAGTAGGCAGCTCGCGCAAAATTTCCATTCACATCCGAATTTGTTCACATTAAAAGCATATGAAACAGCAACATGAAAATACCAGAAATAACTGAATTAACTGCACAAATGAATATGCACATGTGGATCTATGTATCAGTCAACTTTAAGCAAAGATAAAGGAACGAAACACAAAAAGTCAAAAACCAAATCAAGAATGTGCAAAATCAAAGCCTCTATGTAGAGGTTGTAATGAAAGTTTCACGCATACTACAATATTATAACTTTTCACCTACTGTATATGATCCCGTGAAACAAGGTACACTAACCAAAAGGACATTCACTTTCATACACCATTGTTAATCAGAAAAAGCAAAAATTAGAGGGAAGGATCTCTTTATGGCAATTCATTACCCATTTATGCTTAGTTTTAGAGCATCAGGACAGGTTTATTATAAGGATATGGTCTAGTCTTCGAAGATAAAATGCGTATATATTCAATAGTAAATGCCTGCAAGAGTAATTCTCATACCCACACCAAAAAATTGCAAAATTGGAAGGACTTCCTTCAGTAGCTTTTCACACAAGAAAACAAGGATATATTCAGAATATGAGATACAGATTAAAATCAACAGTTCGCTTACATTAGTTTTGAAATTACTCATTTGAATCTGTAAATCAAAGCCTGAAGTTTTCCCTGTAACCAGAAAATTGCACGCACAAATAAAGTAAATGATCAGCATGTCCATTAGAACCTTATATTACAAATGCAAACACTTAAAAATATCAAGTCCATCACCTTCTTGAGGTGTAATTGGCTTATTTGGATCAATTGGCACCAGAAGCTCATCCCATTCAAGTGTATTTATCTCATGAATTCTCTGTTCATGATTTTTTATAGTCATACTGCCATTATTCACTGGAAAATAATTGAGGAACAAGTACTTCAACATTAGCCATATTCGATGAAGAAATCATGTCAAAGACTTCAAAGTCCTGCTTATATAAATTTATTTTATTTGATTTGGAAACTCTACAGTAGAATGTGTAAGAAAATGATTTTATACATGGACCAAATATGGTAAAAGATGATATCATCGTCTATATATTAATTTCACCTGATTGAGATCTGCCGTCATATGCCCGGTCAACTGTGGAATCAGATTCTTCTGAAGGCCAAAGAGCAGATGGGTCAGAGACAGCAGAAGAATTGGAATTCATAGGAGTGGCTGGAGAACCCTGAAACTGTATGATGAGTTAATCATAACCCAAGTTTCATCCAGATTAGAAATATTTGCAAATGAGATTTCAAGTGATTGAAATATATATAATGCTCAAAAACCAAAGCTCCTAACAATTTATCATGACCTTGAGGTATTCACATACAACCTATGGTCTCCGATCTGTCAAAGAAAGGAAAAAAATTTCCATGCAGCTAATCTCGGTAGCTACTAAATATTTGTCGGCTGAGGGTACATATATGCATAAAAAAAAGACAAGAGGTCCAAAGAAAGCAAAAGGCACATCTAAAGCAGCCAAGCCACACAAATAAGAACAATTATTATGAAAAGGCGAGAAGTTGACCCATATACGACTCTAAACAATTTTCATTTATGATAAGTAGAGACTTCAAGTATGAGCAATCAGCAAGAAAAGTACAGGTGGCAAATGCAAGTGGCCTGGTATTGCCGTTTTACGCTACATGACTATTCAGCTTTAGAGCTAATATCAAGAGAATTTAATAGTTGAAACCAAACGAATGAACTTCAGTGAGTATGCAAGTTCTTTCCGCACATGCATAAGCATATCTAAACTGAACGATAGTTAACAAATTACTCATGTATTATTCTCTACAAATTCGTTGTTACAACCAGAATAGGATCACCAATTCATTGAGATGTGGTGTCTTTCCAAAAGCATTATTCCATATATCAGCATGGTAACATATATGAAGATTATAATACACAGAGAATTAAATTGCAGTTAGTAAGAAGCAAACCTCTTGAGTTTCACGATAATGAACAAGGACAATATGTTCGAGTGACCTGCAAAAAAATTACTGACGACAATTAAAGTTTTATATGATCAGGCTTCTCATGTTCGGTAATAGTGCATAAAGGCATTTGTAATGGTTAATGTAGAAGCAATAAGCAAAAAATATAAAGATCAGGCCAAGACTTGGATTTCACTAGGTTTAGAATTCCATACTTGTCAAGTAGCCAGTAACATCTGCGAACAAAAGTCAGGTTATCTTCTCCGTGTGCATAGTATACATGAATCCTTTCGTCATTACCAACCTGTATGACAACCAAAATTAATGGTAACTTGTACTGCAGATCCGGTTGATGAAAATTTCTAAAATCAACTGGTTTGAAGTCAGCTCAGTGGGAAAAAATGACATGAGTTTCATATCTTAGCAATGTAAGCAAGATTCATCAAAGACAGCAGTGGAGAATCCAAAACACAGCAGTGAAAACTCAAAAGGAAGAGAAAATCAATAATCCCTCATGTGAAATTCTTGCAGAAACTACGGAAAGACAGATGCTTAGAAATGAAATCTTGTTGACATATTCCTAATCTATACCAAGATGCAAAAACAAGAATGGAGCTATAGTGGGTAAAAAGAACCATGGTCCATGGAAAGATGACAGCAAGTATATGAAGTAAATCTTTTTAGAATAACCATAACCATTCCTGTACTTCTATGTTTGTTGGTGAAGGAGGAAAAGGGGCCGAGAGTTTTGGCCAGAAATTAGAAAACAAATGACAGAAAGTCCATTAAGTGCAGCTTTCTATAAAATCACTCGTGTTTAACTAATTGCATGAGATTGCACATTAGGAATAAACGAATTGCTCTGTGGCTCCAAGTCATCACCCAATGAAGTAAAGTTAAATCCAGGGAAAACCGATTTCAATAGTCTTCTGATAATTCCCATTCCTCTTGCCATCTTTTCATTCAAGCCATGATCCTCCAGGAGATACAATTACTTCATTTGGGACACCCATCCAAGATGCCAGGGTTACCATTTCCATTTCTATATGGATAAAAAGCACCATGGGCCATGTATATGGTAAAACCATGGAGAAGATTTCCAGGTTGCAACTTGATGGAATCCCTAATACAAATGTGCTTCAACATTTGTAGATATCACAAACTAATTGAATTGGCTAAGATAATATACATGAGTATATGTGTGAGTTCAAGTTGAAGCCAAGAGAATTCATTTTTATCCAAAATAATCAGTACACATAAGATATACCAAAAAAGAAGTAATCAACATAACATACACATAATCTTTTGGCGTCATATAACACATTCAAGGGTAGAAAGCCCTTACTTTCAAGTGTTCATGAGCTTCTTTGACAGTTCGTCCATCCTTTTTCTTCTTCCAGTTATGGCCATCTTTCCGAAAATTCCGCAGCTTCTTACGGTCAAACAATACAATTGTGCCACCTATTTCATTGCAATAAAATCAAATAAGCTATAAATTATAACCTACCATAAATTTTCCTAACCCACATCATCCCAAATACATACATATTTGCCTCTTTAGATGCAAGAATGGAACCCTTCAAATAAAATTTGTTTTAATCAATCAAAAAAGGTATGGAAAAACATAAACATACAAATGTATTACTTTTTGGCAAATTCACGGGCTTGACATTAATGATGAAATACTTGTAATTACACAGAATCGCATGAATCTCATTTGGTCTGAGCCATCTGGTCTTGGCTTCCTCCATTATATCACCGATGTCCAAATCTATCAATGCAACAAGGATCGGAAATTAAAACTTCAAAAAATATTAAAATGAACAAGAATATGGAACACCTTTATTTTATCATTAAAAAGCATTTAGTAACACAATAAGCACATACAAATATGAATCAATCCATTAATAGGAGACATTATACCTTGGTAACACTACAGTCAACATGTTTCAAGATAGATTATAAAAAATGATTTCAACATTATAGCCTTGTTTGGTCTCATTATTTCCAAAATACATTTTTCTCTCTTATTTTCAACTTAGCATTCTTCAATAGAATAATATCACACACAAACCCAAAACATTTCCTTATTTTTTAATTTTAACCATGCATTTTCTTCAAATCACTATTCCAGAATGCATTTTTGCATTTTTAGCAGAAATTGGGGTTCAAACATGCTCATAATGTCAAAGGCAGTCCAACTAGTATATTGCAACTCACTTGAATGCTGTTGACCCTACATTTCATATGACGCACATATTAACTCAATACAATTTGATATTGCTTTAACCCAATCCATCATAGTCAACCCGAGTTCCCTGTTCTGCATGCACAAATGCGGTACATTTTGGCATTTTGCAATAGTTGGTCAGTCAAGTATTGTTTTTTCTTGCATTAAGTTCTAATAAATTGTGTATTGCTTGCTTAGTTATCCTTTACTTTTCATAAATTGGTGGCGGCAAAATTTGAAGCTAGGAATACGAGTCAAACTTATTTATTTAATTTATATTTTCAACAAAACCATCTAAAGTAAAAGAAGAAGAATAAATGAAACAATTAATCATACACTTCTTCCTATATCAAATCTTAGGTCCTGTTTGATACCCTTAATTTTCCCTAGAATTAGGAATTCTTTTTCCATTTTCTAGCTTTTGTCTTGTTTGATAGTAAATTCTCACTTTCTCTTACACGTGCACATTTTCCTTGATTTTGTTGAAATTGCTTTCCCCCCTTTTAGGTGGGTTTTTATTTTTCAACTTTTTATTTTTATTTTTTTGGCAATTGGAAAAAATTCTAGACCTAATGTTAAAATTTTTTATCACTTTTATTGACTTTTATTGACAATTTCATGCAAAACAAAGCCAAAGGAATAGTATTCGGTATGATAATTTTTTTTTTGACAAGTGAAACAAATTTTAGACTCAATGGTAAAGAAATTATCACTTTAATGGGCAATTTCCATGAAAAACAAAATCAAACAAACACCGAACTTTCAATATTTTCTAGGTGAAAAATTATTTCAATTAAATACAATTAATTACAATTCCCAATAAAACAATTTCTAACCAATTCAATTCCCTAAAATTCATTTTCTTTCCACATATTTTCCACATCCGCAGTCAAACGGACCCTTGGTGCTAAATTATTGCGAGCTGATAAACAGTAAAACCCACAAAGCCCATTGGAAGTTGACCTAGCGACAGAAAATACTCAAAACAATTAAAACTTCATAAAATAAATTACCAAATATACACAAGGAAAGACGTGTGTCTTCTAGATATATTTACTCGTGTCTGTGTTATACCTGCCATGGTACGAAACCCATGAATCTCGGACCCATCGAGTCCACGCGGTATACCGCTCTCCATTTCAGCAATTACTCAAATATTCCATACTCCAAGTTCTCCAACAACGTTTCAATTAAATCGAGCAAGTTAATCGATCATTCCACACTCCAGGTACTACTCCGAGAAGCTAAATTCCCGAATAAAAACGGATTGATTTGTTGTAATGTTTTGAAATGGAACGGAAGAAATTAGATTGTGATTGACTGAGAAGAGCAAATCAATTTCAATACGATGTTTGTTGATTTCGATGGAAGATGAAAATGAGAGACGGTCGAGTGGGAGAGAAGTCTTCCTGCTTTATTATTTCGTTCTTTGAATGGAAAATTACATGTCCACGAGATATTAAATTATGAAAAAGGGTCTTTACCTTTTCGTTTTTAACGTTTACACCCTCAACATTTTCTTTTTAGCCTTTAAGCACTCGACAATGATATCTTGCAGCACTTTAATGGTCTACATAAGTTCCGATCCATGTTGTCATTAGAAATCCAAAAGTCGGGCTTAAAGGGAAGAGAAGGGAAATTTAGAAGAAAGTTGGGAGGGTAAATGAGTTGACGAACAACAATTAAGATAATAGATTTCTCGTAGAGAACTGCCCAAGGACTGGAGTCTGGAGATAGAAGTGGAAGTAGGTAAGTCAGGCGGAACAAGAATTATATTCTAGAGTGCTAAGAATTTTAGTTCGGTGTGAAATGTAATGTCTTGTAGGTTATAACGCGAAGGAAAAAATAAAGAATTTGCTAAATAATTATCGTAGAATGGTTCGTCGCTAGTGAAAGTACTAAGTTACTAAACCTTATTTGAGAGGATTAAAATCTACATTTTAGTTAAGTCTAAGTCAAGTATTAATTTTAATCACATTTCCATATGATTCACAACTTTTCAATTCATCAATTTTTATCAAAATATATTAAGATTTTTATTTTAATTCTAGCCGAACATGGGCTAAGTTATTTTCGTTTTCATTATTTATTTTGTTCGAATTTGTTCTTTGAAATGTCTTGTATTTTACCGCTCTCGCTGTTTTATGTGTCATACAATTGACTTTTTTATGGTGAATTGACCAGATCCATGTCTTGAGGACCAATGTGCAATGTATGCAAAGATTAAGTGCGTTTTACTAGAAAAATAAATTTACTGATCTACAATAACTTATAGGTTGGACTTCACAGACTAATGCAGCAATTTTATATTTATAAATGGTATAGAAAAAAGAATGGTGGTGGGTTTTCAAGATGTGTTAATTATTTGAGTACTAGTTATAAATATATGGGCTTATTAGCAAAAAGTTCATACGTTTGATAGTGAGTGTGCAAAACGTTCCAACGTTTCATTTTTTTATATTTTTGCCCTTATTTCAACGTTTCAGTGTAGAAAACGTCATTTTCACTGTTTTTCAGTGTAAAATGACCAATATACCCTCAAATTTAAATAAACAAAAAAATAAATTGTAATTATACTCCCAAACTTTTTAAAAAGTACAAATGAATTCAAAAGCCTTATTAAAAGGTTTAAGCACAAAACGTCCTTACGTTGACACTTAATGCAGAAAACGTCATTATGTTTCAAACTTGTTTATACTTGTTCAATAGCACAAAACGTCCCTATGTTGGACACTTATTGCGTAACCGTCCTTACATTTCATTTCTTTTTGCACTTTCATCCTTATTTCAACGTTTCATGGCGAAAAACGTCATTTTCACTAATTTTTTAATGTAAAATGATCAATATACCTTCAATTTAAATAAAACAAATAAAAATAAAAATAAATTACAATTATATTCCCAAACTTTTTAAAAAGTGCAAATGAGTTCAAAAATCTTATTAAAACATTCAAATCATCAGTCTTCTCCTCCGCCCTCAGCCTTATCTTCCTTCCACCACCTAAACCACTAGACCCCACCACCATTCAAACCATCTCACCTCCGCATTAACGGTGGTGGTGGTAGAGTTGGTTCTCGACTAGACATTGATCAGAGGTTGTAGAGGGAGGTGAGATGGTTTGAATAAGGTTTTTGAACTCATTTGCACTTTTAAAAAGTTTGGGAGCATAATTGTAATTTTTTTTATTTAAATAGGAGGGTATATTGGTCATTTTACATTGAAAAATAGTGAAAATAACGTTTTCCGCAATGAAACATTGAAATAAGGATGAAAATGCAAAAAGAAATGAAACTTAAGGACGTTTTATGCAATAAATATCAAACGTATGGATATTTTGTGCTATTGAACAAGTACAA
>CAIGRQ010151648.1:0-11711 GCA_903798375.1 Fraxinus sp. D2006-0159
GATTGTCAAGAACGCATGAACGACACTAGATTATAAATCAAGAATTGAAATAGATAGCAATAGGCAAATTCAAAATTCAATACAAGCATCCATAATTTGATAACAAACACTTTATACTGCTTTCTTAGATAATTTAGCATAAAATCAAATCAAAATCTCTATTTCCTTTACACAATTCGAATTCCATACATAACCAGTAAATTTAAATTGGATTTATTCCTTATGGGACGATAACTCTTAACCCATCAATTCTATTACTTGTCAACGATTATGTACGCTTGCAGGTTTGCACAAATATTGTACATTGAATTGTGTCAAATTGATTTGGAATGAGTTTGAAATGATTTATGTTGTATAAAATAATTTTTGAATAGTGTATATAGAATGGATCCGGAATGATTATGTTCAATTTGACTTATATTTATTGAATTTTATTTATTTGAATTAAAAATTAGTATTGAATATTGTTTGTATGTTTTTCATTCCAATTACTTGAATTGAGTATTTGTATCAGTTATGAACATATCTTTAAATGTAAATCTACATTTTCATGCATTTTCTTGTTTAATTGATTGTTTATATTAGTTGTGGAACGTTATCTAAGTATAAACAACACAAGCAAAACATGTGTGATACCAAAGCATGTAACACCAAGTGTATCAATAACTTAGCAACTAAAAATGACATGTTGATATAGATATGAAACTAGCAACACAATATATAATGTCGATATTATACAAAACACTTAACATATTATCAATAAGGTAAAACAACACATTATGCAAGTCAGATCATTAATCACAAAAAACATCTATGATTTCTCCTAAGTCAAATATCAAAAACAAACTCAACAATGATATATCTTAACAATGCATCAACTTCTTCCCCTAACTCATATACTACTTAACTCCTCAACTCCCCTGAAATAAATAATTATCTCTTCTTCTTCTTGTCACAAATCACAAAGGGAAATCAAACAATATACTCATGAATACTGTAGAGAGGAATGAGGGAAAAATTATGCACATAAACAAACTATGCAAATTATGCAAAACATGTGGTGACAGAAAAAAAAATTCTTTTTGAGATGGCTCTTTTTCATGAATTCTTAAATATAATATCAAGTAGTGAAAGCTCAAATCATATGAACAATTATTTGCATACTTATATAGGTATAATTCATAAAATAGTGAACTTTTCCTACATAACTCATTTTAAACCTAGCAAATTATATATACAATCTATGTATGAAAAGTGTCATTAATCTCCTCTAAGCAAGTCTCAAAACCTTATATCGGTAAGAAAGGACATGTATTTTCATCAAAATATAAAAGTAAACCGAGTGCTACTACAACCTTTTGAATAAAATAGCTCATGTTGATTTTTCGTCGTATAACTTTTTCTTTACCCCCTATTTGTGACCATATGTATTTTTTTTTCTTATCTTACATCTAGACGTTTCTTCATTAAGCTAACCAAATGACCCATGTAATGAGATTCAGACATATGACTCTTAAGTCAAATGACTATATGGTTTTAAGATACACATCAAGCTTTCATAAAGGCTACAAAGAAAAGTATAAGATGTATCTCACATGTAATTCAAATATTTTGAAGCTCAACACTATTTTTTATAGGGAATATGTTCAAGCTTAGGTTAACTAGTTAAAAGCCAATCAATGTTCAAGGTCATCTCATTACGCCAATGGCTGTCATCCTAAATCTCATATTTACAGTCAAGACTCACTTACAAGAGCTTAATATGTGCAATGTAGATAATGCATGAAGAAACTTATAACAGTACTCCAAATAAGTTCTAAACAAAGTTAGTGAAAATCTTAATCACCATTCATTAATTTTACAAGTATTTGATCACAAAATAACATGTCCAATCACTTTAAAGTGTAATAATCATCAAAAACCCATTTTTTCTTTTTCAATTTTTTATGTTTCTATAATAATAAAAGAAATAATGCAAACAAATAAGATAAGAAAAAAATTTAGAGTGCATGCATGAATATGTAGATATCATGCCAAGAACATTGTAGATGCATGCACTTAAAGACCTACTCAATGAAGAACACGAGTACTCTTACCTTTAAGAGCAACATAAGCAACAATGCGATTTATAACATCACTTTGATCAAGGAGTTCACTCTTTTTAACCCAAATCTACTTAGAAGAAGATGTAATCTTAGTTAAATAACTCATCATATTAGTCAAGTAATTCACTTGGTTAGTTAAGAACTTAACATGTTTTGTTCCTAACCGAGGGCTCATGGCATCTAGGTCTAATGTGACCTAACCATAATTGTGAGAAGTAAGAATAAATCTAGGTCTCAATCTTTGAACTTTAGGTTGAGGAAACCTATGTTGCACATTTTATTTGTGTCATAGGGCTCATACATTCTTAGACTTTAGACTTGATAGAGGTATGTACAACCTTATTTTTAGAATAGGAAGCAGTATGAGAATTTGTTTCATTCTAGTCTAAACCTCTTATATTCTTAGGTGGTTTATTCAAACCTAACATGTTGTCAAGCTTCTTAGATCCACTAGAAAAAAAAAATTGAGGTTGAGCACTAGATTTCTCAAGATTGCTCGTTAGAGTCTTAACATTCATTTCTAAGGATTATTTTCTCAACCCTCAACTCAATCAATCTTCTAGTTGACTCCTCAAATTTGACTTCTACATAAGCTATCATTTTCTAATTTCAATTCATGTAATTTCTTAAAGGCGGGACTATTAACCTTCTTCAACTTAAGGCTCTCTATATACAGCTAGTCAAAGGCCTCTTGTATATCCCAATCATCTTCTGATTCTTCCTTTGAAGGGTCGGATTGCTCTATGTCCTCAAGTGACCTACCCTCCTCTACAGGTTCACTCTTAAACACAAAAGTGCGTGCTATATAATTTTCCCCCTCATAAAAAATGGAGTTCTCACTTTGATTATTGGAGTTAGACTCATCATTAGTGAGAGTAGTATTCATAACCTTACCTAGGGTTTTCTTATAACTTAGACACTCGAATTTAACATGTCCAAAACCTTGGCACTCATAACACCTTACAGATTGAGACATCTTCCAGGGCATTCCCAGTATCTCTATTTTCTCTTTTATCGTCCCTATTTATATGTGGAGTCACCTTTAAACTTATCAAGAAGTCTTCTATTATTCCTGAAAAAATTCGTTGATTTTCTAGCAATGTAGTGAAAATCCTCATCCTATAGGGTGTCATCATCGGTGTGATCTATAATCTCTTTCTTAACAGTATTTAGGGCTAAAGATTAGTTTTTCTTAGATTAAGGTAGGCTAAGTTCATATGTTTGGATATATTCCACAAGTTCTTATATCTTAATAGCATCTAGGTCTTTACTTTCCTCAATACCTATGACCTTAGGTTTAGATTTCTTAAGTAGAGATCTCATAAATTTTCTCACAATCTTAGCCTCGAAGATTTTCTCACCTAGGTTGAAACTAAAGTTTACTGTATCATTCAATTTTGCATAGAACTCATCGAAGGATTCATCACTATTCATCCTAATTTCTTCAAACCTAGTGGTTCATATATGTGGTCTAGAGTTTTTCACAGTCTTAGTTCCCTTATGTGTGGTTTTTAATATGTCTTGAGCTTCCTTAGAAGTCTTACACATGGATACTAGTTTAAACTCTTCGAGGAAAATAGCCATAAAGACGACATGGACACGTCTACATTTCAGTCACACTAGGCTAAACCATCCTTAGTCTAAGTAAAGATATCTATTGGTGTAACAACACCAATTACAAATGCGGTCCAACCCTTTTCTACACTAACCTACACTCTTTCATCCATATATCTTAAAAAGAC
Organism: Fraxinus sp. D2006-0159; assembly: GCA_903798375.1. Taxonomy (NCBI): domain Eukaryota; kingdom Viridiplantae; phylum Streptophyta; class Magnoliopsida; order Lamiales; family Oleaceae; genus Fraxinus; species Fraxinus sp. D2006-0159. The sequence goes on from CAIGRQ010151648.1 coordinate 3,848, forward strand.
ACTCATTCTAACATTCCAATAAACATAATTACTTCTATCAAAATATAGAGGAACACATATTGGCTGACTCATTTAGATTAAACTAGGTGGTCATGGACCTAAGAACAATATTAGCCTTAACGGTACCGATAATCCAGGTCATAATTCAGGAATCCTTGATTTTCCAGGCAAGATACTTATCTTTTTCCTTCTCTTGATCAAGAGGTGGAATACTTCCATCAATATGTTCCCACAAATCTCATTTCCCTTCAATCAATAACTGAAAATGAAATGCCCATGATGAGTATTTCTTCCCATTAAAATGAATACAAACTGAATCAGTCATTTCAATTGACATGATGAAATAGTATATAGTCCTCCAAAATAAGTTAAGCACAATCCACCAATTAAATTCTGCCCAAACCCAATAAATTAGCCGAACAAAAATTATATAGGCCCAACAAACATTAAATAAAAAATACTGCACAGACCCAATCCCAATAAAAAATAATCTCCCTGCACAGAAACAACACGGTCCAACAGTGACCTAAGCCCAATCAATTCAAAGGAACGACTATGGCCTCACAAAGAAGATGACGCAGATGACAGGAAAAAGAAGGAACTCCAATCAAACTTACTGATGGTGTGCGACTTAGACAATGAGAGGAAGGAACACGGTGCACGATACAGACAAGAAGCGAAAGAGACATGAAGACTCTGCCACCCACGACGGAAACTGAAACGATGCTCTGACCCAGACCTAAAACTCGATTAGCCAAAAATTCGATGAAGACACCGACGCTGGAGTGAACTATGAAGTCTGAGTGACCTATGAAGTCTGCAAAATGCAACACCCATAAAACATAGAAACCTCCGATTCTAACTGTAAGCAAATTGATTTTAGGGCTCGGATACCATGACAAGTTTTTGCTGAATGATCTTCTCGTATGTATTGCCTTTAATTTATAGAATATTACAACGATATACAAGGAAAGATTTTATGCTATACAATCAAAGAAATCTAGGATTATATGCGGGTTATAAATGGAAACTAAATAAATTAAATATCCTCTGATATACTCATCATTTTAGCATCATTAAAAATTATCGATCCAACACTATGCCTTTAGAATAAGAGTATAGTTAAGGATATAATTTGACCGTCAAATTATACCAATAAACTTTTCGTACTCATGATAAGAAGATATTTTACGAGATAACTGTAATTTATCATTGTAATCAATTAATTTCACAGATGTAGTGACATGATTTTTGACCGTTATTGTAGTATTCTATCTTGAGATTGTTTCTGCGAACCTATACCATTGTTGGGAAGCATTTTTTAAGTTAGAAATTATCTGATCGGGTCATGTACGAACTTAAGCCCCTATTAGTGAACGTCTATAATATGAAGACATAAGTTTGATATTGAGTATGAACTACGAATGCACGATGTGCGAAAATACGAATTACTGAATAAGCAAAAATATACCTATCTTTTTTCACATACTATCCCACATTAGCAAAATCATTATTGAAGCAAGCATGAAGAAAAATGCTAAACCTTTTTAACGTGACATCACAACCAATGAACAAAGAATGTGTGGAACAGTAAATTAAACGTGAAAATATAACAAATTCAGTTAGAAACTTACTAATTAATGACTGTTATGTGTCACTAAAGAGAAAATGACTAAATTATACTATTGACTTTATCAAATATCTATAAACAGAATATGAACAGAATCTCTGGTAGCTGAAATAAAGGAGTCGATGTATGTCATTGTTTCCCCTTCGATGCTTAAGTTAAAGAGAAAATTTATGCGTGAGACTATAAATTGAAAATTATGTAAAAATGTACTTGAATAATGTATAAATGTCTTGTATTTATAGAGGTAGTTAGTGCAATCCTCATGAAATTATTTTGTTTAAGAGTCCTGTATGAGGTGGACGATGAAGTTCTACCATAAATGTAAGACCAGTCGTTGAAGGATTACAATAGGAGTGTAAAGATAGATATCCTTTATGCATATGAGTTGTGAATTGAAGATGAGTGGGTGAGTAAGGTGATTTGATGAAGTTGGGACGTTTGTAAAGAAGGGTCCTTTCATGTAAAGTACAAGGGATGACGTGAGGCTCAAGTAAATTGCTCGAAGAGTTTAAGCCTCGATACACAGAACATTCCCGGCCATGCTCGTACTCGATCATGGTCACTCCAAAAGTGTTAAAACATCCATAGGTCATGATCAAGCATAAGTCCTCGGACTAGAAAGTTAGATTTTGTCTAGAGTTCATTTTCAGCCAAATTTAATTGTTTTTCAATCGTTGGAAGATGATATAGCCGTATTTCTTTGACTTCTAATCTCTATGTGGCATTCTCTTGCTGGAAAGTAACGGTCAATAAAACAATTTTCTTGAATTATAAAAGATCTCCTAGACTGGAGCTTAGTGGATATATTCGACCAAGACGATACTATTTATAAATAGCCAATTCTCTTTCTAACTCTTATTTTCAATAGATTTCATTGAATTTATGGTCCATTTGATTGCAAGNAGATCTCCTAGACTGGAGCTTAGTGGATATATTCGACCAAGACGATACTATTTATAAATAGCCAATTCTCTTTCTAACTCTTATTTTCAATAGATTTCATTGAATTTATGGTCCATTTGATTGCAAGGGTGGAAAAAAAATGTTTTACAGGGAATTGATTTTCCTAGAAAATGTTTTACTGGGAATTGCAATTAATTGTGTTTGATTGGTATAATTTTTCATGGAAAATGTTGAAAGTTTGGTGTTCATTTGACTTCGTTTTTTATGGAATTTGTCCATTAAAGTGATAATTTATTCTACCATTGGGTCTAAAATTTGTTCCAATTGTAAAAAAAAAAAATTTACCATACCGAATATCATTGACTTTTTTGTATGGAATTTGTCAATAAAAGTGAATTTTTTTTCTTTTTTTTTTTTACCATTGTATTTAGAATTTCTTCCCATTGCAAATAAAAATAAAGGTGAAAAATATTTTACCATACCCTAATTAGGTGAAAATAATTTGTTAATGAGTCGATTTTGAGGCTTCATCCCGTTAGTTAACATTAGATAAATCAAAATTTAAAATAATTTACGTCCCCGCACCGGTCATTCTAACCGACCAGTTCCAAGCGTACACTGGAATCTTCTCATTAATTGTCATTATTTTTGAAAAGTTTATATGCTTGAAAAGCAACGAGGGAAGCTCATAAACTCTGACAATGGAGTCGCCGAGGCACACGTGCGTGAAACTGGTAATACCAGAGCCCGACAACGAAACCGAATCCGAACTCATATTCGTAAAAGGCACGTGGTACCTGACCCGTTTCGACCTCTCCATCACTAACGGTCTGCAAGCCTGGACTTGCCACGGTATTGAATCTCTTCAATTTTCCACCATTTTTCGAATTTTTTTTTGTTTTTATTTGTAATTGTTATTCTTTTTATAGCGACGGAGGAGGAGGTCAGGGAGAGAGCATCACAATGGGACCAACCGGTGAGTGAATACATTGACTTAGCTGAAAAATACCTCGGGTTTGAACAGCCGGATTCGGTTTACGGATTTTCGGATGCTGGAAATGGGTTCAGAAGGGTCAGTGCAATTGAAGTTTAAGTTTGGAAGTTGATATTGTATAAATTGCGACTTGAAATGCTTTCGTTAGTATATCTGAAATTTATTTCCACTTTAACCATCTAAAAATTGAACTAGTTGATATATATTCTCGAGTTTCAGGGTTTGGATGTTGGAAAGTGGTTCAAAAAATTGCAAATTTGTCTATGTTAATCGTTTAGAATGGCTTATTTTCTTCAAAACGCTGCTTATATCTTGACTTTTTTACTTTTAGCTCACAGTATCTTGCCTCATTTTTTTATTTTATTAAAATAATGAAAATTACTGAAGGAGAACCCAATGTTTATACCTTGTTCATTTTTATTTGTTTGTGAGGATAAGCAAATAAGCAATTAATTAATATTTATGTTCACAAATTTGTTATTCTAACTCTTGAACATAGATATTGAATTGGTAAATCCATTGTGCATCAGTTATTATTTTATTATTAGATATTCTTAAATCTTCCAAATCACTAAGAAATACTCTCTCTGTCTTGATTGAATTATCTCGCTTTTAATTGTTAAGACGTTTTAGGTTCAAGTTGAGAAATGTGGATAATTGATTTGATTTATCATTTTTACTGCACAGACCAGTAACCAAGAATCCTTTCCATCACACCAATAAGGAAAAAGAAAGGGGGCATCACTTGTCAACATCAAAAAAGAAATTCTGTCAATCAAATTGTGAATGAAGCAAGTTATTTTTTGTAAAATATAAGCTACTATATTTACTCTCATTTATGTGGATGTCTGTAACTGGCTCGTTAATGCATCAACCACACAACAGTAATGAACATTTTGAGCCCTTAGTGAACATGATGCAAATACCATTGCTAACAAACAAACAAAAATGTATAGAGTCATAGACCATAATTCATACTTTATCTTTGCTATAGCCGCTTCATCTTGGATGCCACTTTTAGATGCTAGACATGTGTAAACGGTCAATGTAATTTGTGATTTCACATGGTAAGTCAAGACATAAATGACAATTTTTTTGCTTGAGAGTAGTTGGGTTTTTCGCATTTGAAATGATCTGAAATGGAGGTCTTCTGATTTATATTCTTAAGTTTAAATGGCCCCGGTTCGATTATAGGATTTTTGACACTGTAAAAGTTACATCTGCACAAGAGGGTCATAATTGAAGATTTGCTACCAAACTCTTTTATTTTCTCGATTTATCAGTTTAATTGACTATTTTGTTTTTGTTTCTTCTGATATTGAGTTTGTGCTAGTGTCATAGTTTAAATTATTCTTTCTGGTTTTTCAAATTAGTCTGCTGAAGTTGCTTGTGAAAAAATAATCTATTTTATTATTAAAATTTAGGAAAATTTGATGGCTATGATGCACCGACACAGATACATGTCGAATACGTCGACACGCGATTTTTTTACAGACATGACACGTCATTGACACTTTGATTAAATTCTTAAAAACTCTTCGTTTATATAGTAAAAATTTAGTTTTATACTTGTTATTATTTTTTCTTGTTTAAATCTTTTAAACATGAGTACCTATTTGTCATTTGTTAATAACTTTGAATTAAAAATATATAATATTTCTAATATAAATAGAAAAATGATTACGGTAGAATGTCAGAGAAGTGTTAATATCGACTTGTATCCGACCGAACACGCTACCCTAATTAAAGTGTCTGTGCTACAGAGTTTAATGGTTTTCTTTCTTGTATGATGAAGGAATGTCACTGTCATTTTGTTTATTATGTGTCCAGGGAGTTATTTTCTTAGAAAATTCTAAACATCAAACCAGGTGCAATTTCACACGGTGCGAATGTGTAAAGCTTGTATATTCGTGAATTTCTGTCGGATATAAAAAGTATGGCAGTGCAAATATAATTGATAGTGGATTTTTACATGAACAAATGAAATATCTTGGGCAGTTGTGTTTTTCTTGTTAATTGGAAAGCTATATGAGACTTGTTAACAGTGACTTTGTCAAACCTGGAACGGGGATAATGGCTTGTGGCATTGTCATTTGGGAAAACTTACTAAACCAAACTTTTGGTGTATTGTCAGAAAATTATCCTCTGCAGAGTGGTAATTGCTTGAATGTTCAAAGTTGTCTGATTTTTTACACTTATCTCATGAAGTATATAAATGATTTTTTATTACCATGAGAAAAGCTTCAGTTTTTCCTCTTCACTTGTTCCTTTGAGTGTAATACTTCGCAGTTAACATGGACCTTTGAGAAGGAAGGCACGAAACTGGAATGGCGATGGAAATGTCAACTTTCACCAAATAGCAAGAAAACTACAGCAGCTGTTTTGGACTTTCTCATGGATGCTAACATAAGATTAAGTGTAAGATAATGCATGATAATTCTGTTATCTTATGCAAGCATACTGCTTTTGTGAGGCTGCAACTTGATCTGCATGCAATCCTCTTTATTAGTGCTACTTATTTTTATAATTTGGCCTACTTGCCTGTAACTTGACATCATTGTGGCTACAGTGCTGCGCTATTTTGCGGGGTGTATACCTGTACAGCGTTTGGCATTAGGAGTGCCACCATTACCCTAAATTTTGACTCACCAAAGTAGTTTCATTGAAGTCTTTTGTGAAATATATTTTCAGCCTCGAAACACACATGAAGAATAGAAAATAACAATATAAAGAAATACCCCTGGGTCTATCACTGCTATTTTACCCTACTTTATTTTTTATGTCTAACATATCACTATAGACCACAAAGTGATGAGAGCCAGTGAGTTGATTGAGTTACTCTGTAGTGGTAGTTGTTGGATCACTAGTGTACTTCCCTGCAGAGTAATTTGTTGGATGCTCTTGGGGAACCCAAAGGACAAGAAGAAAATGATATTTTCAGCCAACTGATGCAAGCTGATGCTAATGTAGTAATTTTTTCAATGAAATACGAATGTAGGACATAATTTATCATGGAGTGGAACTATGGTAGATTGTCACTGGGCATAATATGCGAGACATATTCTAAAGTGGTTAATAAAGCTACAATGGTGCGAGAGGGAAAGAGAAGGTCGGGGACGAGACTTGATTATGCCATATATAGAACAATATGAGATGATTTTGTAATAATGGAACTCCGTCATTGTTATTTAGAGGTCTAACTTATAACTTCTTCTCTCTGAACTTTTTTCTGTTTTTGCAAAGTTTCATTTGTTTCTTTATGTTGCATCTATACTTACAAATTGGATTAGATTAGGCAAAGAAAGCAATAATTTTGGGAAGTCATGGATGAGTGGATTCGTACAATTCCTAGTCAAGGTAAGATATTTATTCGGAAATCCTTTGTCAAGGTAAAATGTTTGTTGGGAGAGCTTTGAGCATTCACGTGGGAAAAAGGTTACTCAAGATATGAAAAGAACATGAGGTAGAATGAACAAGGTAATACTATTTTGGATTCTAGCTGGTTTATGACTTGGGGCTAGCAAGTAGATGCTTGAGAAAGAAACTCCCAAATAATAGCATTCGATAGTGGACAATTTAGTCAAATAGATTTCGTCTTTACTCAGAAGATGTATGGGTCATAGTATGAGGCTAACTATACACTATAGGTTGGTGGTGGATGATGTGGTTGTTAAGAATGAAAGAACTACATGCGAGTTTTAAATCATAGAACAAGATGGTGGAACGTTCAAAGGGAGGAACGATGACCTTAAAGGAAATGAATTGACATATAAATAACAAGTGTAATATGATCTGGAACAAGGTGGTTGGCTGTATTGAAACCCAGCAAATGAGGTATTAGGAGAGTAAGGATGTCATTCTCCTTAATAAGGAAATGTGGTGGAGGAAGGAGGTTTGGATGGATATGTCACATTAGAAGAAAGAGTGATGGGTTCTATATTTAGGTCATTAGGGGAAAGATCGAAATCTAAGAACTCCCAATCCAAAAACCGATCTTTACTCAATTTTTCTCCCTGAAGAGAAGGTTTTTTAAAGTAAAGTGTGTTCTCAAAGGTTACATCTAGGCTTACAAAGACCCTTTTTGTAGACGGGTCATAGCATTTGTAGCCTTTATGAGCGGATGAGTATCCAATGAACACACACTTGATTGCATGTGGTTCAAGTTTGTTCCGATGATTGGAGTGAACGTGTACAAAGGCAGTACTACCAAACACTTTTAGAGGTAGATTTGAATTAAGATGGGAAGTAGGAAAGTATTTTTGGAATCTTTGGATAAGTGTGTCGAAGGAAAGAGTATGACTCGACATATGGTTTGATGAGATATGTAGATGTTAGAA
>CAIGRQ010151667.1:0-13079 GCA_903798375.1 Fraxinus sp. D2006-0159
TGGCATAAATAAGTGCGCAAAACACACTTATCAACCACCATAGGTGAGGTGGAAGAAGATTAGCAGCCTAGCTCACTAGGGAAATGGCAACCATGGCGGCCAATATGAGGAGCATCACTAACCAAAACTTAGCAATGCAAGAGCTCTTGATGCAGATGCAAGGCCATGGAAGCCATCCAATTCCCCCCTATGCCGTACAGGAGTAATACCAACCAGAAGAGGTGCAGAGCCAAAGAGCTCGCCCTCCCAGGCATATTAGAGGAATAAGCCCTATAGAAAGAGAAGTGGGAGTTGATATATCTTCCAACTTTGCCTCTAGCTGACCCACCGATACCCCATTCAACATGGAGGATAACTTCCCTCCAGAATATGAGCCAGAACATAGGCCTCAAAGGTCCACCAGTGTATTTGATAGGCTGAGCCGAGCAGAACCGAGGCATGGGTAATGGAATGAAGTACCAACGCCTAGGAATAGGCCACAGCCCCACCTCTTGAGACTTGGCAACCGGAGGAAAGGTAAGAACATGTCCCTCAAGTTGTACCACCTCGGCGTGAGAGTCAAAAGAGGGAAGAGGAGGCTGGTAACCAGACAACCCCTTTCGCACCACCACCTAAGTATGAGGCCGAAACTAATTATGATTCAGATGGCCCACAGAGGTCTTGTGACTTAGATGACGATGATGACAACCTACCTTTTTCACAAGAACTGAGGAATGCCCAAGTACCAAGCCATTATGTAATGCCTAAAATACCAAAGTATGATGGGAGAGGCGATCTAGCAAAACACTTGAACAGTTATAAGACACACATGAACCTGAGAGGCGCGATGCCTCTGTGAAATGTATGGCTTTTCACTTGACTATTAGTGGAACAGCTAAAATATGGTATCGCAGGCTACCACCCGGGAGCATCAGAAGTTGGCCAGAATTCAAAACCACCTTTTTTAAAGGGATTTTCTGTAAGCAAGGAAGGAGAGGCCCCCATTCAGTGTCTTCAAGAAATGAGACAGCAACTCAGTAAAACTATGAAAAGTTTCTTGTCCCGCATCATGGACGAGATGACATATTGTGTTCAAGTCACCGATCATAAAGCTATGTCCGCTCTAAGAGGAGACCTGAATATGAACACCTTATATTGGAGAGATGTGCAAAATCAGGATCCAACCACTTATGATGCATTACTAGAGATGATGCGATGAGAAATCATCAATGAAGAGTTAATAGACCATCGAAATAGGGCGAGTAGAGACCTTCAGCCCTAGCGGAGGTAGTATGGTAGAGGACCAACCTCCCACTTGATGGATCATCAATAGGGCAACATGGCAATGAGGTTGCTCAAGGTTCATGTCAGGCACTTGCCATGGCCACCTTGAATGTTGTACCAACACTAGCTTATGAGGATGTCCCAACTACTAACACTGAGACAAATCAACCTACTCAAAAGACTCACTATAGGGGAAAAGGTCGAAGGAGAGGTTCGTGGCCTCGGAACAGGCCGAACCCCGAGGAGTATTACACATATCATCACTTATACAGCCACAACATTGCGGATTGTAGGGATATTGCCGGACATCCCAGGGGGATGAACTCTAGAAATGAAAATCGAGATAATTCTCACTCGAGAAGTAGGCCCTCGCCAAGGCATGATAAGTAGCTTGGCGAGATGAGGTCACTCCCCGCCATCGGGCAGTATCGTCCCGACTGAAGAAAGAGCATGAGCATGACAGGAATAGAGATGGGCAACAACAACAAAGAGACTATCGAAATCGACAAGAAAATGCCCCCAATCCATGAGATTGATACTATTTTTGGAGGCCTCTATGTTGGTGAAAAAACGAGAAATTCCCAAAGGAATTACGCCCAGAAAGCCAAAGGTCCTCCACTAACCAGCTACGTTGTGGATAACAGCTCCTGAAGAAACCAATCACCTCCTATTGTGTTCACGCATAAAGACTCAGAGGGTGTTCCCCATTATGATGCCCTGGTTGTGAGGGCCGTGGTGGCCTGAAATGGGTTGAAGCGAATGATGGTGGATAATGGTAGTTCGGTCAACATACTTTTCAGATTCACTTTCGACAAAATGATCTTGGACCATGAGTTGACGCCCATCAACACTCCCTTGTACGGCTTCACAGGAGACAACATAATCTCGAGAGACAAGATCACACGTGTCGTGGAAATAGGGGATCCTCCTGTGTCAACATTAAATTTCACAGAATTCTTGGTAGTTGATAGTAGGTCTGCCTACCACGGGGTGTTGGAGAGGCCCGCCCTGAAAGAACTTGGAGCCGTTACTTCCATCCATCATCTATGCATGAAGTTCCTAACTGATCAGGGAATTACAACGGCGAAGGGTGACCAAAGAGGTGCCCGGGAATGCTATTTGAACGCCGTTAGGAAGGCGGAACCTAGGGACCTGAATATGGTGCTTGGGGACACGGGTTTGGACGTCCCCTTGGAAACACCCACCTGTGATGAACTCAATCCTCGCATCATTGAAATCGAATCCCAGACCATCCCAATGGAAGAATTAGAAAGTTTCTCTATCGACCCAACGGATCCCACTAAGTTGTTGCAGGTGGGCCGGGGCCGGGCTACTGATTGTAAAGAGAAACTCAAGGAATTTCTATGCAAGAATTGTAACGTCTTTGATTGGAGGTAGCTATGTCAACGAGTCGAGCCGAGCCGAATTCGGGCAAAAAAAAGCTCAGGCTCGACTCGAGCTTTTTTGGGCTCAAGTCGAGTGAAGTCCGGCCAAAAAAATGAGGCTCAGCCCGAGCTTTTGGCCCGAGCCAACCTGGGCTTTTGTTTTTTTGTTTTTTTTTTTAATTAATAGCAGCTAGAAGCTTTCTAGCTGCCTGTTTATTTTTTTTTAAAGGGCAGGCTCGCCCGGGTCGGGTTCGAGCCGACGCCCCAAATTGGGTCTCGGCTCGAGCCTCGGCTCGGTATAACTGAGCCCAAGCCGTCAAGCTTTTTTTTCATTGCTACTTGGAGACATGAAGACATGATGGGCATTGACCCCAGAGTCAACTGTCATCACCTAAAAATTGATCCCAAAGCTACCCCGCATCGATAAAAGAGAAGAGCTTTAAACCCAGAACGATATGAGGCTCTTAAGGAAGAAGTGCAGAAGCTGATAAAGAATGACTTCATCCGAGAGGCCCTTTACCCAAAGTAAGTCTCCAATCCGGTCGTAGTAAAGAAACATAATGGGAAGTGGAGGGTATGCATCGACTTTTTCGACTTTAACAAGGCATGCCCCAAGGATAGCTTCCCACTTCCAAGGATAGATCAATTGGTGGATTTAACTAATGGGCACGAGTCCTTAAGCTTCATGGATGCTTACTCTGGCTACAATCAAATCTCCATGTATCCAGGTGATGAGGACACACCTCCTTCATCATGGACCGAGGGCTCTATTGTTATAAAATGATGCCCTTTGGGTTAAAGAATGTCATAGCCACTTACCAGAGGCTCGTGAACAAAATGTTTGTTGACCTACTCTGCAACACAATGTAGGTCTATGTAGACGACATGCTCGTTAAAAGGCTGAAGGTTAGTGATCACATATCCCATCTTAATGATGCCTTTGGGGTTTTATGGAAGTACCGCATGAGGCTGAACCTCCTCAAGTGTGCATTTGGAGTTGCGTCAGGCAAATTTCTGGGGTACATGATCAACCGACGAGACATATAGGCTAACCTCGAGAAAATTTAGGCATTGATCGAAATGAGGTCATCTCAGAAACCTAAAGAAGTGCAAAGTCTAATTGGCCGACTAGCTGCCTTGAGCCGCTTTATATCGAAGGTTACAGACAAGTGCTTGGAAGTTTCAATGGACCGAGGAGTGTAAAGAGGCCTTTCAGGGGCTGAAGAAGCACCTGGGACAAGCCCCCCTCCTCTCAAAACCCAAGCTTGGAGAAGTTTTACAATTATATTTGGCTTTTACCGATGAGGCCATAAGCGTTGTCCTCGTAAGGGAAGAAGACTCAACCCAATTGCCGGTTTACTACATTAACAAAACCTTGTTACCTCCCGAGACACGTTACCCTGATATGGAGAAGCTGACTTTAGCATTGATAACTCCATCCCCGTAAGTTGAGGTCCTACTTCCAAGCTCACACCATCCACGTGTTGACCAACTTTTCACTCAGTCAAGTACTGCAAAAGCCTGATGCCTCTGGAAGATTGTTGAAATGGGCAGTAGAACTAAGTGAATTTGAGATAGGGCCAGGCCTGGCAGACTTCGTGGCTGAATTTACCAATATCCCTGAAGTGGACGAGGCGATGGAGCCCCCTGAGCTTCCTACTTAGAAATTATTTGTGGATGGCTCGTCCCGTGAAAAAGGTTCAGGTGCAGGTATAGTGCTGGTGAGCCCTAAAGGGCATAAGTTGAACAGTACTGTACGATTTGGCTTTAAGACCACTAATAATGTAGCTGAGTATGAGGCCCTCCTTGCAGGCCTGCAAGTGAAGAGACTACTCATCAATAGTGATTGCCAACTCATCGTAGGCCAAGTAAACGACAACTTCATAGCCAGGGATAAAGCTAGGCTGCCTACCTCAAACTGGTAATGAACTTACTCCTTTCTTTTGAGAAGTTCGAGTTGAATCAAATCCCTCGCATGGAGAATGCCCATGTTGATGCCTTGTCCAAACGGCAAGTAGTAAGGATTTGGAATTATTAACAATAGTGCCAATATAGCACCTCTTGAGGCCATCCACCTCGACAAAAGAGGTGATGTGGGTCGAAGGGACCCCAACTTGGATGCAGCCTCTCATATCCTATCTTAAGTATCAAATTTTTCTAGACAACAAAGAAGATACCTACAAGCTAAAAAGAAGGTCTGCCCATTTTGTGTTAGTGGATGATAATCTTTACAAACGTGGATTCTCTTCGCCTCTTCATCGATGCGTAGGAGGAGATGAAGCTGACTATGTGCTTCGGAAGATCCACGAAGGGGTTCGTAGCAACCACTCTGGAGGGCTCGCCTTAGTGAGAAAGGCGCTTAGGCAAGGGTACTATTGGCCCACTTTGAAAAATGATGCCCTTCAATTTGTTCACAAATGCGACAGGTACCAATGTTTTTCCCATGTCCAAAGATAACCTTCCCAGAAGCTTACTACAGTGTCTAGCCCCTAGCCCTTTAGTAAATAGGGCGTAGACCTCATTGGCCCTTTACCAAAGAGCAGAGGAAGTGTCGCTCCACCATTGTTGCAATTAATTATTTCACCAAATGGGTAGAGGCTGAGTCCCTGGCAAAAATCACTGAGGTTAATACTTCTAAATTCTTATGGAAGAATATAATATGTCGGTTTGGCATTCCCCACTCAATTATTTCAGACAATGGGAAGCAGTTTGACAATAAGAAGGTGAAGGATCTTTGTGAAGAGTTAGGAATTAAGAAACATTTCTCTACCCCCCATCATCCCTAGGCCAATGGCTAAGTCGAGACTGTAAAAAAAACCATAAAGCACACTTTAAAAAAGAAACTCGACACGGCTAAGAGAGCCTGGGTGGATGAACTACACCAAGTATTATGGGCAATCCGAACCACAAGCAGGACGCCAACTGGTTAGACTCCTTTCTCCATGACTTATGGCATTGATGTTATGAGCCTGGTGGAGGTAAGGTTACCCTCTCCATGAAGATTAAGCTTCAATATGATATCAAACGACGAGCTTAGAAGATACGAGCTTGATTTCCTTGAAAAGAAAAGAGATGACTCCCTACAGAGGCTAGCTGCCTACCAAAGAAAGATGACTCGGTACTATAATGCTAAGATGAAAAAGAGGTTCTTCCGGATAAATGACCTGGTGCTTCGCAGGGTGTTTTTACCCTCGAATGAACCAGGGGTGGGCACCTTAGGACCTAACTGGGAAGGGCCTTACCGTATTGAAAAGGAGATCTGACCCGGCACCTACTGGATCAAAGGTATGGATGGCATGGTCTAGCCTCATCCATGGAATATTGAACATCTAAAGATGTACTATCAATGAATGTAATCCACAGCTAGAGGTTTTTCCCAGCCTTTGAAAATAAATAAATGCCTAATTTCAGAAAAGTCTTCAAGTGTGGGCTCTTCGAAGGAGAGGCTGGCTTCTCAAAAAGGGACTACCTCGCTTGAACTCTGAGGCGTACATCATATGCCTTCCTTTGATAAGATTGAACGTCAAGGGAGAAGCCTTTGCTTGGATGAACATCCTCCAATTAAGGAAGTGTGGGCGCCTCGGAGGAGAGACTAGATTCCCAAAAGGGACCACCTCACTTGAACTCCGAGGCATACAATGCATGCCTCCCTTTAACAAGGCTAAACGTCAAGGAAAAAGCCTTTTCTTGGATAAACATCCTCCAAGTAAGGAAGCGTGGGTGCCTCGGAGGAGAGACTGGATTCCCAAAAGGGACCACCTCGCTTGAACTCCGAGGCGTACAACGTATGCCTCCCTTTGACGAGGCTGAACGTCGCGGGAGAAGTTGAATCTTGAAACGTGTTGAAGCAATTGGAGATTTAGGAGCGTTTGACGAAGCTGGTTGACTAGTTACAGTTAAGTTAAAATGTCTCAAGTTATTCAAGTTATAATCTTTCAAGTTCAAACAGCCCATTCAAAGTTCAAAACATTTCAACTAAAGGCTCGGAATTGAAGCCCCATTTAATTATGGGAGTTTACTCTAGCAGAAGCTTAGATAATTATAATTTGTTACAACAAGTACATTGCTGAAAACCAATTACTTGGAAGAAAAAACAGCAAAATATAAGCAATGTGAATTTCATTCATCAATTGAAGTTGTAATTACATAATGGTGCCTGAGGCAATGTAAAAGATTTACAACTAGTTGGAGCCACGGGGTAAGGGAACTTGAGCCTCACTGGCAAGGGCATCAGTTGGGGCTTGAGCCTTATCGGTAGGAACATCAACTAATGGAGGTTGGGGAGCCTCTTCAGGGGCCTCATCATCATCATCCACTTCAACGACCTCGCCCTCCACGGCTAAGGTTTAAGGAACCTCCTCTTCAAGGAATTCTGCTTTAAGTTCAGAGGCATCCGTTCTGGATAAAGCTCCTCAACTCTCAATCATCTCAATGTAGGCGACCCTCCTACAGTAAAGGGCAAAGCGATGATACTCTTCGGTGAGATGAAAGTTAGTAATATAATTTTTCACCGCTATCTTACCCGCTTCAAGAACATCCGCCTCGTACTTCTTCACCTCCGGGGCATACCACTTTTTTTGCTCCTCCATGAAGTTGTTAGAATCCCTGCACCCAATGAGCTCCAAATTCACCTTCTCCAGAGCCATGGCAGTGACCTTTTGGTGGTGTCAGAGGTTTCAACCTTCTTTGTAAGAGCAGCTACCTCATACTGAAACTCATATACCTCATTTTAAAGAGCCTCAATTTTAGCTAAGGCAGAAGCTAGCTTGGCCCCATCTTCAACCTTTTAGGCCCTTAGCTCAGTAGCCATTGCCTTTTCCTTTTTCAACTCTGCCTTAGTAACATTCAGCTTTTCGTACGAGGCTATATTCCTTTGTTGAATATCAAAAAGAACTTTCTGACATTCAAGTGCCACCTTAACGGCCCTGGAACTTTGGCTAAGTGGCAGTAAGATCCACTGCATCGCAGATAGCTACGTAATTCTACCACATGTCATTCCAAAATTTATGGAATACCTCGGTGGCACTCCTCACCTCGGGTGGCAGCATTTCAACCACAGCAGGGGCTAACTTGTCCTCCCTGCCTCCCAAGAAGTTCTTAGACTTCTCTGGGTCCTATCAACTAAGGCCTTCTTAGTGACCTCAGAGGCGGGTAACTTATCCTTCTTCGCTTCCTCATTGGTCTTTCGAGCCTATGCCCCCTGGCAGCATCTATTGAAGATTGAAAGAGCTTCGGATGCTGGGCAGCAGCCTTCCCAGGATGGGACACTGAAGTCCCAAAACTCGCAGTAGATCCACTCATGTGGACTAACTTTCTCTTCTTATGAGGCTCCTCTACCACCCCTATGCCCTTGTCAGCAACATGCTTACCCTCTTTGGGAGCTTCTTCCCCAATGCCCTTTCCAGACTTGTCTTTGTTGAGGCGTTTAAGCCTCACCTTCACTTGTTTTGTCCCCGAAGAGGAGGGATTTAGGGCCTTGGCGCCAGTAGTGGCCTTCATAATGCTAGCCATGTCTAGTAGTGGGTACTTCTTCTTGGTAAATTTATTTGCAAGCATATAGATAAAATTTAGAAACCACAGAAGCAGTATGAAAATAAAAAATTATAACTACAGCCTCTTACCCTTGGGGGCCATTGTACAAAGTCATAGAAATATTGGCTTCTCTCCAAAAGATAGGCAAAGCTTCGGAGCTTCGGAGAACGTTTGTAAATATCTTCGATGACATCCCCACTTAGATCAGTCAGCTTGTACCTAGTACTGGAATCTGCAGGTAGAAAACAAAAAGGTTAGCACCAAGGAGATTAACATGACTATCAAAACTGTAAGGTAAGACGCTCACATGCTTCGTAGTCTGGGTCGACATAGTACAAGCTGGGATATCATCTGTCTCAACCATCTGCCACCTGCCACTAACCCAGAACCAGGACTCCTTCCATCCCTTTATAGAGAAGGGGAGCCCAACTACGAAGTGGGAGTGAGATTCCCAAGGGGTGATGTAATACTACCCCTTCGAATCGTCCTTCTCCACGACTCTAGCATGGAACGTGGTTTCAAAAACATGCAGAAGCATGTCCTTACCTAGGGAGACCTCCTTCCACAGGAAGTAAGTCCTAACTACCTGGCTTCACCCGTTTGGAAAAATTTGGGTAGGAGATAACATGAAGGTCATCAGCACTGCCCCAAAGAAGGGGTACAAAGGCAGACGCACACCCGCTTTAAGCAAGTATTCACTAAAAGCTACACATCCTAACCTCGAAAAATAGGCTCGTTCGTGATGCTCAGGGGCTAAAAGCTCTACATAATGGGGTATGCAACAAGTCTCCCTAAACTCAGCTAATTTGGAAGAGTTTATGGAAGATTGAATTTTTACTGCCCCCAAATCGGCCTCATAATTTGTGGGCTCCTTAGTCATACTATACCACTTACTCGAAGTCCCTCGACACAGACTCCTCCCCATACCTAGCTACTCTGATAGCCATTGATGCCTCGGTAGACATGATAAATGAAGAGGAAAGTGAAAAATTATAGAAAAGTTAGTGAAACTTGAGAGGTCCTTTCTCACTGGGAAATACCTAAGATGACAAAGATTCGGATGACTCGTCGGAAAATGGTGGCCAGGAAATTCTCTAGTAGCAAGAAAACTTTTGAGATATTAGGCTAACATAATAGTTAGATTATCACATTTTGAGATGCGAAATTAATGATCAAACTTTTACAAATTAACTTTTTTCAACATAATATATATAAATTTTTATATTGCTACTTTTTTTACTCAATCAATTAAAAAGTTAAGATACTAGAAACGGTTGGAAGATTATGAAAATTTAAATAAATTAATATATTATATTCTGTTATGACTCATAATAAGGAGCTGCTACGTGACATCTTAACCAAGCTGTGGGACCAGATCTAACCAAACCAAGAGGCCCTTATTCTATGGATCCATTGTTTTTCGAGGCCCAGTACTATTCCGAGGCCCATTATCCGAGGTCATTGTTGTTGCTGAGGCCCTTGTCACTTCCGAGGTACCATGGATCCGAAGCTCCTTTGCTGGTAAAGGCCCACGTGCACAGATTTGCTAATAATGAGGATCTTGTTACGAGTGATTGATGTGCCTTTGAGAAAAGTATGTAAGTGTCTTGTCTTGTCAAATGCAAGGGCATTTAGTGCTTTGAGTAGATAGGAAAGTCAATATGATGGCTATGAATTGATTGGTCGGCCGAGGAGATGAGGTCACATGTAAATTGATCCAAAGGTCACCATTTCATTTGTACTACTATAAATACCCCCACCATGTAACAATTGAAAGCTAATGAAGATTTAGATACTTGAGTTATATTATTCTCTCGTCTATCATCATATTACAACTACAAATCTTGTTCTGTATTGGTTGGTTCTTATACAATCGTGTTCTGTTTATCTCGCCGGAATCCGAACGAAAACTCTCATGTCGTTGAGCCCTTCCCACGTTCAATCTCTAGAGCTATCATGACCGTCGATCGGCACTAACGTGTTGAATTTCGCTCGCGCATGCACGAGTGGACCCGACATCTGTTGACAAAATTTTTTGGGGTCAACATATTGTAAGAAGTTAAACTTTCATACCACTTAAAAAAATATCATCAAAAGTCAAGCAGTTGAATATATCATCAAAAACAAAAATTCAATGTGCACCCACTTAAAAAAATAAAATAAAAAAAAATATTGTCAATGTATTAAGCCTATACTAGAGAAAATAATCTAATATAATTCATGATTAAAGGCATTAAAGATTCTTTGCCTTTTTCAGCACAACTGTTTGCAGAAAAAATACAGCCTTTTGATTTTTCTCTCTGAGGTCCCCTAGACCATTGCTTAGATGACTTTGATCCAGGGTCGGGCTGATGCAAGATTTGGTATCTAATAGCGTTGCTTACACTACTTTTATGATTTGCCTATTCACATATTTCATTCACGGAAATTTAGAAAATATACCCTGTAGATAGGAGATATCTTATCCCATTTTTTCTCTGCCAGGCTCATAACTAAAAAATTCACTTTCTTACGATTATGAGATTTATTCGCTCCCCTTCTGACTGAAGGAACCAAATCATCTAACCATCAGTCTAAGAGATGAGTTAGTCATTCATATTGTTGTAATGTGATCCAAATTCTATGTAATTTGATATTTGGTTTAATAGAAGAAGTCTAAGGAGCTTAGATTTTGAGAGTCCTTATTAAAGAAGATCAAATTTTATCAAGAATTGGGAGTTTGACTTGGAAAAAGATTGAGATGAGAAAAACAACTTGGAGCAGAAAAAAGGGAATAAAAAAAAAATAGAATGTCCAGCGTCGTAGCGTAGGGCATGGGGCGCTGCGGCGCCCAGAAGTGGCGCTGAGGTGCCACCGTGGTGTTTTTAATTCCGATCTTTCTTGATTTTATGAATTTTTCTTCATCTAGAATTCCAAAAAGATATATATTCCACATTGTATCTTCACATATAGACATTCAACAACATCTTGAAAGTTAGAGATTTTAGATTTCAATTGAGAGCATTGATATATTGTTAACACGATTGCTATTGGTTATAGATGATTTTTCTTTCTCTACCCGTAGTTTTTTCGGTATTGGGTTTCTATGTAAATTTTAGTGTTTATTTTCTCCTGATTTATTTCATTATCGTCATTATCTTGCGATCCAAAATTTATAACACATCCTAAATAGCTAAACTGACAAGAGCATCCTTATTGTAAATAATAAACCATACACTATACATTAAATTATGTAACAACTTATATACTATTTCTTTAATTGTTTAATCGTTCTTCAAAAGCCATGTTATAAATAAAATGTTTTTTTTTTAAAAAAAAGTTATTATATTTATTTTCGTTGAGTTTGTTATGTTTTGTGCAACAATAATTTAAAAAATAGGATGGCATTTGTTATTCTTAGATATGTGTACTTACGTATTTTTAACTATTTATTTTAACTATTTATAATGACATATTTGTAACTGTTTTTTCGCAAAAGATGTCATTCATTACCATTTAATAAAGAATAATAAGTAAAATTAAAATAAAAAAGTGTTGTGTAAAGTACAAATACACACAATCTTCCCTTTAATTTCAGGTCATCTATTTTACCATTCTGTTGATATGAACTTTAGCTCTCTTGACGTTTATTTGTTGAGTTCATAGATGATATTTTCCCCCAAAAAAATGGGAGTAAATGCTAATTAAGGTGGTTTAGTAGAAAACTACCTGCACCATTTTACGTTGTTGCACACATTTTATGCCTGGTTTATGCCTGGTATTTGACTATTATTGAAGCATGCTTCATGTTTTATATTTTCCCCTTTTGGCAAGCAATTACACTGTCACGTGGATCTTCATCTCTTTTACACGATTTTATTGTTAAACTTCACTCTCTCATGAATTTTATATGTCAAGTTGAATGCTTTTGTCATCTATCGCAGGGAGCCATCATTGTGGATCAACCTTAAGAGGATGATGTTGATCTGTGGAATCGGACTTCATGGAACCTTGAAGATGAAAGCGATTCAAATGTATGCATTAATGCATATATATTTCTTTTATATATTCATTATGTTTTGCCCCTTGCTAATTTTTAGTAATTCATTTACTATTTTAGCAGTATTCGCACGGGTACTTGTTTGTTTCATTTGCTGGGGATTTGGACAAACCGTTAATCACACATGAATTCATTTGGTGGGGGTAGAGTTGGCTGCGCGCACAACGATAATCAAGTCAGTTAGAGAAGTAAATATATGAGTGTAGGAGAGCTTTAAAAGTGAGTCTCCAATATAAAAAGGGGGTTGGATTTGGGGAATAACAAATAGAACGGTGATATGGCAAAGTTATAACTTGAGAGTTTAAACTTGCATTATCTTTAGCTGACACTAAGTGTGGGCTTTTATACTATAAGAAGATTAATGAGGGTTGGATGAAAAGATAAATGGCCTCATTTGTGAAGTTAATGCCTTTAATCTTAAACATCAATCAATCATAACTCATAAGCCTTAAATACTAATACCACTCTAGCATCCATAATACTTAGCTTGTGACTTTGGACTTGACCGGATATGCTAGCAGTGACGGCGGTCACAATGAATTGTCATTTCAATCATTTATAAAAAAAAGATTGCTTCGATTTTCATGTATTGAGCTCCTTCCGTGGCCTCGCCTTCACTCACGGGCTGACTCTTCCCATGAGGGTTAGTGTGGTTTGATGGAGTCTTCAAGCATATTGGTTCGGTCAGAGGAAGGGATTCAATTAGATAAGCCTCGCGTTAATATATTTCGAGACGGCGTGGGACCCTATCTTTGCTTGTCACGTAGAATATTTGGAGCCTTGGGAATTAAGCTGACACAACTCATTTTTCTTTCATTACATGCAAGTAGTACAATCCCATACCCCCCCCCCCCCCCCCC
>CAIGRQ010151696.1:0-10758 GCA_903798375.1 Fraxinus sp. D2006-0159
CTCCATGTGGATACGACACCCCAAACCTGCACTACAACTATCGCGTTATGCTTTGGGCGTAATCATGACAATACCCTGCTATTATAATGATTCTAGTAAATGCCTTGACTTTTTAATGATTACTATAATTCTTCTGTGGTTCGTGTATCCTATTGGGGTTTATTATATGATGTTTGAGCAGAAAAATTGTTGGCTCCTTTTCAAGGTCAAGCCCTTAAGGAGCTACTTTCTTTAATGGCCCCCTTTTTTTGAATTAGGTGAAGGGGTTCACAGTGTTGAGGGGCTATGAGCTCCTCTATTCCCAAATTTTATGCCAGCAGATTACAAATCATTTCGAGTGAGTTGATGTTGTTTTTCCTTTCACCTCTCTCACAAATCTCTCTCCTCACAATCTCTCAAAAATATCACTAAGATATTACAAAGATCAAAATAGAAAACCACAAGAAGATGAAAATATCTAAAACACCGAGAGAGAGAGAGAGAGAGAGAGAGAAGAAAAAGAAGACGAAGAATACCCAAGAATACACAACTACAGTACAATGAAGAGTCGAGAAGGAGATTATAAAAAACCACCCTCAAAGTATCTCATCCAATGGTCATGAGTATGTCAAGTGTAAAGTCAAGATCAACCAAACCAATTAAAGCATAAAATACGTTTCCAAAAGCGTGTTCCATCAAAGTAAGGATAACCCAATGGCCCAACACAGCAAAGCCCAATTGTAAATAAAGAGGCCTAATACTATAATAGAGATGCAGCCCACAACAATCTCCACCTCGCTGATCTATTTTTGGTATTCTTTTGTGGATTCAAAACATAACTCAACTTGCTTCATTTGCTCTAAAGTACCTATAAAAAGAAAAGCAATCAATTTGCATTTAAAAAATAAAAGTAGATTTAGAATCTTAATGAATCCATTACCTTGAGGATATGCTTAAATTTTTTAAACAGCTTCTGAATTTGTTTAGAGGTAACACCTTGGTACCAATGTCAGAAGGATTAAACTCAGTTGGAATTTTAGCCAGATTAATCAAGCCCTTTTCAACCATATTTCTAACAAATTGAAATTTAATGTCAACATGTTTAGTCGTATCATGATATACAGGACTTCTACTTAAGGATAGCACTTTGATTATCTGTGCATATTCTAACTACTTGTTCATGAAACCAATTTCATTCAAAAGACCCCTTAACCACAATCCATCTTTAACAGCATCACAAGCTGCAATGTATTCAGCTTCTGTAGAGGATAATGCCACAAGTTTTTGCAATTGAGAATTCCATCTAACACAGCCATCACAAAGAGTAAAAACATAAGAGAAGGTTGATCTTCTTTTATCTAAATCACTTGCAAAGTCAGAATCAGTGTATTCTTTCAGGATAACACCTTCATTACATTTCTGAAACCTTAAACCTAATTCAGTTGAACCCTTTAGATATCTTATCATCCATTATATAGCTAACCATTGTGCTTCGCCTGAATTAGCCATAAATCTACTAAGTACACTTATACCATAAGCTAAGTCAGGTCTGGGACAAATCATAAGGTACATAATTGAGTGAACAAAATTTGCATATGGTATTTTACTCACCCTATCATAATCTTCATCAGTTTTAGGAGGCTGTTCACTAGAAAGTTTGAAATGATTTGCAATAGGCAAAGTTACAGATTTACATTCAGCCATAGAATTTTTTTTTTTTAAGTATTTTGTTTATATAAGAGTTTTGATTAACATACAAAACACAATTTTTTCTCTCTCTTTTGATCTCCATGCCTAAAATTCTTTTAGCTTGTCCTAAATCTTTCATTTCAAATTTAGCTTTAAGTTTTTCTTTAACGGAATCAATTTCAGATCTATTATGGCAAGCAAGAAGCATATCATCAACATATAATAATGGGTAAACACATTCAGGTCCTCCATACCCTTTGAAGAAGAAACATGAATCAAAATTACTCTTAAAAAAATCTAGATTCTGAATATAGGAGTAGAATTTCTTATACCATTGTGTTGGTGCTTGTTTCAGGCCATAAAGTAATTTCTTTAGCTAATGGACCCGATCTGATTTTGAGTTAAGTTCAAAACCTTTTGGTTAATACATATAAATGGTTTCTTCAAGATCACCATTTAGAAAGGCATGAACCTGGTCTAATTCCCAGTTGAAATGAGCTGTCAAAGCAAACAAAATTTGATAGAGGTGTACTTTGCAACATGTGAGAAATTTCATTATAGTCAGTACCCTCTCTTTCTGTAAAACCTTTCGCCACAAGTCTGGCTTTATATCTTTTACCAAATGAATTTGGTTCACCCTATTTAATTTTATAAACCTATTTACAATCAACAATATTTTGGTGTTTGAGTTTATCAACAACAATCCATGTCTTATTTTTAATTAAAGAGTGCATTTCTTCTTACATGGCTTCTAGCCAAAGTTTGGATTCTTTACTGTTAATAGCTTCCTCAAAGGTTGTAGGTTCAGAATTAACAGATTCAAGTTTAGAGTAGTAGGCCACAAATTCATCAGTATTGATTCCAGTAGAGTGAAACCTATTCCTTCTATCCCTATCTCTGGTCAACTGATAATTTTCAAGAGTAGTATCCTGAAATTGATCTTCAATATCAGACTCATTTTCAAGAGTAGTATCCTGAAATTGATCTTCAATATCTCAGATTGGGTAGTCTTTACCTCAATCAAATTATCAAGTTCAGTGAGATCATATTCTTTATTTTCCAGCACAGTTTGTTTAACAGGAGTAGTAAGATCAATGTTTTGATTTGAGGAGTTTTTACAGGGAAACTGACTTTCATCGAAGACCCCATTTATACTAATAATAACTCTAAACCCATCATTTCCTTTTACCCAAAGTCTACAACCCTTAGTTTCTTCTCCATAACCCAGAAAAATACATTTTTGAGATCTAGGTTGTTTGCCTACATCTTGACGAGAATATGCAGCACAACCAAACACCCTATGTTTAAAAATGTTTGGAGACTTTCCAGACCATAAGTGATCATGGATTTGAAAATCAATAGCACTTGAGGAAATTCTGTTGATCAGATATGTGGCAGTTTTTAGGGCTTTTCTCCCTAAAAAAATTTGGAAGGCTAGAACTCAATAACATGAATCTCCCCTTCTCCAATAAGATTCATTCTTTCAGCAATACCATTTTGCTGAAGAGTGTAAGTTATTGTTCTATACTTTAGAATTCATATACAAAAAAATTCAAATTCAAAGTTACAGAATTCCATACCATTATCTATCTTAAGTACTTTGATCTTCTTATTTGTTTGATTTTCAATCATCAGTTTCCATTGTTTGAAATTTTGAAAGGTATCATATTTGTTCTTCAAAAGAAAAGACCAAATTTTTCTTGAGAAATCATCTACTATTAATAAGTAGAATCTGAATCCACTTAAAGTATTCACTAATGCAAGACCCCACAGGTCTGCATGTAAATACTCAAGTATTGAAGTGGATTTATGAATTCCAGCTGTGAAAGACAATTTGTTTTGTTTTCCAATAACATAATCTTGACAAAATGTTAACTTTTCAATATTATCTTTTCCAAAACATTTCATTTTATTTAGAATCAGCAATCTCTTGTCACTAATATGGCCAAGTCTCCTATGCCAAATTAGGGCTTTATCATCATGAGATTTCATAGCTACAGAACTGTTTCCAACTAATAGTTCAGCTTGCAGCGTGAAAATCTCATTGGATCTAGGAGAAGAAATTATTTCTTTTGAGTTAAGACTTATTTTGGTAAGCCTTTTATGAATTTTGATTTCATATTTATCATTCAGTTGTCCCAAGAAATCAAGTTTCTTTGAAGATCAGGGACATATCTGGTACAAAACAAATCAATGGTATGATTATTTTCTAATAAGAGCTTAAGGTTTGCAATACATTTTATCTGACAGGTCATATTATTATCCATTTGAACTTGACCACCACTTAGATCAGAAAAATTAGTGAATCATTTACTAATGGGGACACATATGGAAGAAGCAACCAGAATCAAGAACCCAATCATTTAGATTTCTTTTAGTTGTAGTAACAAGGACAACTCTCTGTATTTCAGATTCATTATTGGAGACAATATTTACGGACCCATCTGAAGTAAATTTTTCATTCATATCAGATATTTTCTTAAAGCAATCTTTTATGAGATGTCCTATTTTACCATAATAATAATATTTTCTGGCTTGCAGCTTCAGTTTTAGTTGATTCATATTCTGATTCTTGAACTTTGGAAATTGAGGTTTTCCTTTCTTTTGAGAAATAAAATTACATCGATTCTCCTTTTTGTTCTGATTCACATTTTCCCTAACATTCAAACCTTCTCCAAATTTAAAGTCCTTGAATTCAGTTTTTAGTTCAAGTTCTCTATTTCTTAAAGATGATATAACAATATCAACAGTAAGATTAGTTTTCCCATACTATAAGGCATTTCTTAGTTCTCTGTATTTATCACCCTAGTGCATTCAATAGAGAAACAACTTGTTGATCTTTAGATAGTTTTGTATCACAGTCAGTTAATTCTTGAACCTGTATTGTGAATTTGTCAATGTTTTCTTCTAAACTGGAAGAGGGATTAAATCTAAAATTGTTTTCTAAGGAGATAGCACTTTTGGGCACGGTTTTAGTTAGATAGAGAGATTCTAATTTGGTCCAAAGACTCTGTATATTAGAAGTTTTTCCATCATTTCTAATAACAGTATCAAATAGATGAAGAAATATTGAACTCCAAGCAATCTCATTTAACTCCTGCCTCATATAAACACTAAATTTAGTACCCTAAGCCCCATCAATGGAAGCAGCACACCTCTATTGTAATAACAGAGCCCTCATTTTCTGACACCACAGACTAAAGTCTCTAGTCTATCTCTAAATTTCTACTTCAAATTTATGCGCAGTAGTCATAATAGCAAATAGATTCATGGACTCAAGTTTATATACCAAACATAGTATAACAAATATAGACAATGTGAAAAGAAAGATAAAATTCAAGTATTACAGAAAGTTATATCAAAGTACGCAACTGATCAACAAGTGAAGTATTATCAAATTAAATAGTCAATTTGACGGGTTTAATGAGTGGTAATCCTTAATTCCCCTACTCCCTCAAATTTCCACATCCTCGGATGAGATCTTGGATAAATGAAAGCAAAGGATGATCACTAACCTTAATAACCAGATCACGTATAGGCAAATAATAGTTTAATAGTTGACTGAAAAATAAAATAGGTATGGAAAATTCTACCAGAGCTGAAACCTCAATATTTTAGAAAAAGAAGTATTGTAAGGGAATACCAGAACTGGTTCAGTTGTTTTAGAATATTGCACATAGTACCAACGAGTCACAGCAACTCAATGTGACCAGTAGCGAGTCGAGAAAACCAGTAGAAATAGGGATGAGTCAGATCAACTCACTGTCACTCAAAATGAGTTCTCAAAAGATCACAACTCAGTTGTGATTCAAGAAATCAAAGCACCAATAACTCAGTAAGAATACAAGATTTTACAAATCAGTGACAAACTAGTTTGTTTTCCATAAAAAACACAATTGATTCAAAAACTTGATAGTCAGTCACTAAGTATATCAAGAAATTTTAGAAAAGAGTCCAATCAAGAATTGGTTCGAAAGAAAAAACTCAACCAAAAAACTTATGAAAACATAGTTTGTTTTCAAGAAAAAGCCAAAAAGTGTTTAAAACGTTCAATTCTATTATTTTAATTTTAACCCTAACCACTTTTCAAAAGAGTGCTCTGATACCACTTATTGGTCTTAGAATCAAGATTTGTATACCAAAAATGTTGTAGTAAGTTAAAATCGTAGAATAATGAAAAAACACAAGACTTTTTGTCCTTTAGGGCTCGGATGTTCAGCCAAAGGTCTACTCACCCGTTGACTATCTACAAAATAGATTATGCTCGAATCCACTAATAATCATAAAGAACAGTACTAAAAATGTATAAATAAATTATAGACTTCTTTACTTATGTTTTCTTTCGCCTCTCTCACAAATCTCTCTCCTCATGCCTCAATGTAAAGACATCAAGATTTTTACACAAAAAATCCTTAAGTCTCTTTTTGGACTCCGATGGCAGGAATTTTCCCACCTAGAATGCCGTAGTTGGGGTCTTGAGGATCCACTGGGAAGCTTTCTACTTCCTTCACCAGTGCTGCTCGGGATTCAAGCTTAATAACACCAAGGTCTAATTCGTCAGCATGACCAGCTGCTCAAGGGCATTCATCATCTAGGCATCTTCTTAACCAGAATTTTGGTCTCCTGAGGCATCAACCATATCAACATCCATTAGAACCACGTTGACATTCCTGGTTGAATTTTTCTTATCAAGTTCATGTAGTATACCTGTGTTCTTTTTGGTCATCCGTAACTGTGGTAATCCCATGTTCAGTAAGGAATTTCATGCATAGGTGATAAATGAAGGTGATCCTATAGGTCCTTTAAGGCAAGTCTACCTAGCACCCCATGGTAGGCTGACTTGTTATCCACTACTAAGAATTCCATGAAGTTTAAAGCTATTGGGATGGCTCTCCCATTTCTACCGCAAGGGTTATTTTTCCTTTGAGATGATGCTATCACCAGTGAAGCCGTACAAGGGATTGTTATGGGGGTTAACTCGTGATCAACGATCATCTTGTCAAAAGTTATCTAAAAAAGGATGTTGATGGAGTTACACTATCAACCAACATCAGCTTTAACCTATTATGAGCCACAATGGCCCTAACCACGAGAAAGACGCAATGCGGAAAGTGTACACCCTTGAATCTTCTTGAGTAAAGGCAATTGGTGGTAATTGCCTTTGGGAACTACTATCCATTATGTAGCTAGTCATTGAAGGGTCCTTATCTTTTCTAGCATAGTTCTTTTATGAGTTCTTTGTATTGTCTCCAATGTAGGGTCATCCAAAAATCGAATCGATTTCATGGATAGAAGCGTCTCCCATATTAGTCGTGGGTTTCCTACGTTGTCGTTGTGCCTCCCTAGGCCTTTCTTTATAGAATTCTCTCTACCATGGGAATGGCTCTCGATTGGAGGATCTAGCCACTTTACACCTAGGCCTTTGATCCTTCTTAGGCGCCACATATCCCTAGTAGGGTGATTGTTTCTTTGGTGGTTTTGTGTGTTCACCTGCTTAAGGTGTTGGGTTATGTTTATACACTATTTTGTGTCATGATGGTATGAATGATGATAAGTATAATATCGATGATTGTTCGACCTATTCCTAGTTTTGAACCGCGCCTTTGACCTCTCCTTCTTTAGGGGGCCCATTTCCAAGATCTAGTTTGCCTCATGTTGATTTCAAGGTCATTTTCTCGTAAGCCAGCGTGGGCACCATGTTCAATGTGGTTGTGGTAAGTGGTTGCTCGGAATAGGGAACAACTTCATTACTAGTCTGGTTCCATTGGTAATCCGTTAGGTGAGAGGTGGGTACTCTTCCATGCTATCTCTACGGAGGTTGAAGAACCTTACTGACTCTATTTCGACGATCAACCAACTCTTCGTTGATGATCTCGCATCTGATCATTTCCAACAAGGCGCATAGTGTGTAGGGTCCTGATTCTACACATCCCTCCAGAAGATGGTGTTCATGTTTAACCCACCTTGTAGTGTAGATAACACCTCCTGATCAGTGATTTGCATGCAATATGTCATCTCTTCAGCATCTCTCCAGACTGTTGCCTCATGTCTTGGGGACGTTGGATATAAGCCTCTCCTTCCTTACTCATAACAAATCATTTCAGGAATGTACTTTTGAACTCTAGCCAACTCCTAATACTCCCTAGGGGTATCCTAATATACCAAATTTCAGTATAAATAGAAGGCTCTGCATTTAACAGTGGGTGCGCCTCTCAGACTTGTGTGTTTGTAACTGTTCAAATGCTTAGTCGGGTCGCCTCTTCAGTCATACTTTGGTATCTGGGCAGCACATAGTGACTCAGGAGAGGAGCATTTCTTTGTTCTTTTGAAAAGGAAAGTTTTCATCATAGTCATTGAGTTCACAAGATCTTTGGGGTTCATTCGAGTCTTCCTCTTCGTCAGCCTGATATTTGGACGGAAGATGAGATGTTCCTGCCATCACCCTTACCATCTTCCCCCTCCTGTTGTGCCTATTTCTAGGTGGGATAGAACCTAGGGTCCTTACCTTTTCTCCGATAGCTGGGTCAAGGTGGTGGTTGCGGCCTATTCCTAGGTGTTAGAGGTTGGTGGGATAGCATGTGCCTAGGTGTGGAAAGTGGCTAGAATAGCCTGTGCCTAGTTCTCGCAGGGCTAATTCTGTTAAACACATTAATAGACCTTTACGGCACGTGTTTTGGCACGGATTCGAGGAGAATATTATCCTCCATGTCAACATGGGCTTTGTTGAGTCGGCCAAATGCATAGTTTGAGAAAATATCAATCCCCACTTTCCTTTCAAGGGGTAACTTCTCTAGCCTGCCTGGGATATGAGGCCTTCTGACTTTGGACTTTATCCTCACATGAATAGTATCCTTGTGATGCAAATTAAAAGGGGGATACGAAGTCCTCCTTGGCTTTGCATCTGCATAAGGAGTTCTTGCATGACCATGTTTTGGTGGGTGATATTCCTCATCTTGGCAGCCACAGTTGCTATCTCCCTAGTGAGTTGAAAAGCTACACTCATTCCACCACCACGCCTATGGTGGTAGTGAGGTCGGTGCCAACCAATTAGAGCCGCTATTCATGGAGCCTCATCATCATGGGTTTCTCTTACTCGTTCGGGAGAGACATTACGATTTGAACTCATTTTTCCTTAGCTAAACTGTCAATTTTTTTCAACTTTCGGCGCTTCCTCTTTTTCTTTTTCAAGAACAAATCATTTTTCAAGGAGGATGCACAACTATCCTCCGATAAACATTTTCCACTGGAATGTTCGTGGTTATAGTAACGTTTCCCACAGATGGCCCCAATTTTTTGACCTCGATTCTTACACTGTAGATGTGGACAATAGAAACTAGGCCCACTCACATTATCTCAAGATAATTTCAACATGTGTGGAATGATTGTCAATCGATAATAAAACAAGGTTTGCACGTGGGATAAGCTTTATAACATGAGACAAAAATGTTCATGCTTCGACAATATATATGAGATAAATCACACGATAATGAATGACCAACTAAGAGCCAAACTCAAAATCAAGATCACTTCTCAAACACTAAAAACCAAAGATTAATCTAAAATGAAGAGGGGCTTGTAGTCAATATTTTTGCATTACCTCCAAATGACGGATATTTATAGTGTTTCATGTAAAATAGTAACCACTGGATGGGGCGACATGTGACTTCATCTCCTTTATCGAAGTATCACATCCTAGGTA
Source organism: Fraxinus sp. D2006-0159 (assembly GCA_903798375.1). Classification (NCBI taxonomy): domain Eukaryota; kingdom Viridiplantae; phylum Streptophyta; class Magnoliopsida; order Lamiales; family Oleaceae; genus Fraxinus; species Fraxinus sp. D2006-0159. The sequence continues at coordinate 9,368 of CAIGRQ010151696.1, forward strand.
TTAATTTTGACTCCACTAGCAGCGCATTAGATGTCCTAAAAAGTAGGCACCACCCCATAACCTATGCTGACAAGATTGACCTTTTTATTCATTACAAAAGTCCAATCAATCATTCTAAAAGGATTTCATAAATTCAAGATCATCAAACGTGGATCGTCACGAGCCTTAGTTTAGCCTCGAATTCTACTTCATTAAACTTCGCCACTACGGCAAAGATGTTTCATTTGGACCTCGAATTTGTCTTTAGCAAAGGGGCTTCGAAAGAGGTTAGCCTCGTAATTTGCTTCAGTAAGAGTGGGCTTCGATGGGTCGAATTTGTTTGGACTCTGGTGGAACCTACTCCACGTAGGATACCACATGGCTTCGGCGGAAGGTACTTCGATAGTTCAGCTGAGCCACGTGGGAGCCTAGGTGGCGAAGCATAACAGTTCCTAAGAATCCATTAATTAAAATTTGAATAAAATCTCAATTAAGGACACCTAAATTTATTAAACTTAATTAAAAAATCTCACTTGACCACATCCTTAGTATTTAATGATTGTTTAAAGCAAAGGAAATGTTTAATGGGGTATTAATGATTACAAGTGAGATTATTGAAGGAAAATGCTATTTATCAAGACAGAGATAATTATCAATTTACCTAGCAATGGACTACATGCTACCTTCTTAGTATAAAAAGGGTAATGGGGTTTATTGTCACCTAAACCATTGCTGATAAATAGCATTATTTTTATCTCTAGAATTTATTTTGAAACAAGAGGAATCATATCAATTACGATGGAAAGCAAGAGAATTATGTATGTTCGAGCATTTCTCCTCATTGGGCTAATTTGCACAGCTTTTCTCCAGACGTCCGTGAAATGTGAATTGGTGTATCAAGGGCCATGCTCTCACTTCCCAGATTGCAATGAAACTTGTATCGAAAAAGGATTTAAGAAAGGAGGAAAATGTGTTGAAACTGTACGTAAAGAACCTGGTAAACCGTCACCTCTGGCTTGTGTATGCGAAAGTCCTTGATTTAGATCGACGCTAGGCAATAAACCTGTATGCCCTCTGTCTTGAATAATTTTCGAGTCATGTGAAAATAAATATAAATCTGGAGTTTATTTTATCTTCTTCCATGCATTTGAAAGTTATTTTTTTTTTTTTTAACTACCTTGACTAGCAAAGGGCAAGGGTGGATGGAGATATTTTGAGTTATGGGGCATAATAAATCTTGTAAAAACGTTGTGGGGAATTTTACATAGAAAAATTTACATCCAAAATTAATCATACCCCATGTAATTTTACATTCGAAAATTTATGTGGAGTATTACATTTTCGGATGTAAAATTTCAAAAATTTTGATGTCATATACATGTAAAATTTTCTAATTAAATGATGTAAATTAT